>CM037631.1:5821045-5855419 GCA_015227895.2 Colaptes auratus
ATCACTAAACCATGCACACCAAGCAACCTATCAAGTCCCTCCTGAACACCTCCAAGGATGGTGACTCCACCACCTCCCTGGGCAGCCATTCCAATGGGCAATCACTCTCTCTGTGTAAAAACTTTCCTCCTAACCTCCAGCCCTAAACCTCCCGTGGCGCAGCTTGAGACTGTGTCCTCTTGTTCTGGTGCTGGTTGCCTGGGAGAAGAGACCAACCTCTGCCTGTCTACAACCTCCCTTCAGGTAGTTGTAGAGAGCATAAGGTCACCCCTGGAGCATCCACCTGCTGTTTAATGACTTATTTAAGACCTGATATGTAGAGATACTGTTACACTCAGGGAAAGGAAGCCCACACAGAGGTAATTTGGACTTTTAACTTTTCTATCATTCATCAGATTACTGCCTAATTTACTGTCCACATAAATAAATAAGGAAGTAAATAAAATTATTCATCTCTACATGTAAACTTCCACATGTGAAAGTTGCAAGAAAAGAAATGATTGCAGCATTTTCTTTCCAAAAGCTGTTTTAAAGGAGTGCTTTAAGCTCATTTGCTGGATATTTTATTTCCTTTTCAATTTCCATACAAAGAGATTGATATATTAGGAAGCTTTTTTTAGAGGTTATGGATGAAAAAACAATCTAGATAGATTTTTTGGGGGGCATTTTGTTAAAATACTTGAAGCTTTAACCACAATCTTCCAAAAGATATTTTGACCCAGTACTCCTCTGCACGTGTGATTTATTAGTTCTTTAGCCATACCTAAAATGAAATCTGCAGAGTTCATAAACCAGCCCAAAGCTGTTTCAGCAACTCTTGAAATGTTAGGGCCTGACTCATTGCCCTAAATAAGCAGAGGAAATAGCAACACTCTACTAACTTTACTGGAAACACTCTCACTGACTTTAGTGGCTTTGGTAACAGATCACCATAACGCTGTATTAATGGAAGCTTAACCAATTCATTAACTTCACTCTAACTAATGCATTCCTTGCACGGCCCTTAGGTTGATAGGCTGTAAGAAAGACTGGACATTTTAACTACCAAACAACTGTGTATTACCCAGGAATGTTTATTTCAGCATGAAGAGCCCGACAAAGAAATCTTTACTAACTTCATTTGATGCCAGTAAAAACACCTAAACACTTTCTCCAGTTTAGGTGAGACTATGTTCCACTGTACAAAGAGTCAAGAGTGCATTTTACACTTGGTCTCTTAGAGATCAGTCTTCAGTTAATGAAGATATTGATTTTCACAAAGAATCAATGAATTATTTACTTGGATGAGTTCAGTTTGGGACAGTTCCTCCAAACCCAGGATGAGGCAGGGTAACTGTCAGCGGTGCAGAGATCTGGTTGAAAAACAACTGCATTGTTACTTCAGGTTTTCCTGCAGGAGGGTAGCACAAGACAATTTCGTCGTCATCATATCAGTGACCAACTGCTTACATTTATGGGCAATGCTGCATTTACTGAAATCAAGGTCTGCTTCTGTGCTTTCAAAATAACTCACCTGCATGTCACTGTGAGAGCTGGATGCTGCAGCCCTCAAGACCACCTCCTTCCTCTAGCCCCACACCTCAGTTCTGTGGTACAGTATGTGGGCAAGGCAAGGAGAGCAGCCACTTCTCTGTACATGCACAGCCATACCAAAACAGTGGCAGAGCCAAAATTACACTCTTTACTTCTGCTTTTCTGACTTGGAGCAAGCATTTGTATCTTGGACCTAAGTTTCAGCTCTGTATGGTTAGAATACCGTCACTGTGTTTTACAGAGCTCCAAGGCTTTGTGGTTTTCTTGAGAAGTATTAATCTTCTCAGTATATGACTAATTCCTCATATTCTGTCCTCTCTCTTTATAGTAGACTAAAGGGAAGAGAAAAAAACAACTAGTAACTTCCTCCTCTGTTCTTCATCCCTGACCAACACAAGACATTGCACCCACAAGCAGCTGGCATCCTTTTCTGCTCCAGTGCCTGTGTGAAGACAATCACATTCTTGCCTTGTGCTCCTCTATTTTTGACAATAAATCAATGCAGATGAAATGAGGAGTATCAAGGGGAAAAGCAACATATTAACTGCATTTATATCAGTGGCAATGTCTCAGACTTGCTAAACCTTCACAGGGATTGTTTTTTTTCTTACTTCTCACATACAGAGTGAATTTTTTTGTCACAAGCGTATCTCATTTTCTTTCTGCAAAATACATATATCCCAGACTGGTGCTGATGGTGTTGCAGAACTTGGATGAAATGCTGTGGAGGAAAGGAAGGACAAAAGACCAGCTTAATAAGATTTTAAATGCAGTTAAGACTCATATACATATATGTTGAAACAACTCAGCATCTTCTAATGAGGAACCCAGACTGAATTAGTTTTGATTAGAGAACAGAAACACCTGAATGTAACTGTTCAGATAAAGAGGATTTTTTTCCCTATAGTACTGTTTTCATGATGCCATTCTTCTTATAGTTCCTGAAAGCACATGGGCTGTCAGGCTATGATTTTTGTTGTCAATCCATTGGAAGACAAGGTATACAATTCATCTTGGCACAGATACTAAGACCAGCAAAGGTTCAACCTCTCTGCTCTCCAAAGATTTTTGGTGGGAGTTTCTAGCTGATACAATAAGCCATATTAGGAAATAACAACGCAGGTAGGATCATACAAGATAAACCTCTCCAGATGGGAACACTGAGGGAAACTCAGGCATGGGGTCATCATCAGAAACTCATCAGTGAGACAAAGCACAAACATCAAGATATTTCAGCATGAAGATGGCTACCCTTCTACTAACCCCTATGGCGATCACAGCAGACCAGGACTCAAACATCAGGAAATGGCTTGTGACGATGATGTAAATGGTGAGGGAGGGCTCTAACGATGTGCCTGAGCAGAAGCTAACAATGGAGGACTGCAGAAGCTTAAAGATTTCTTCATGACTGACATAGGATGAGGCAGGGAGAAGTACACAGATCATCTTACAGATTCTATTTCTGTCCTTTTGACTAGGTTGTTGCTGTCAGGACATCATCATACTTAAATGGCAGCTATTGCAACTCTCCAACGGTTGGAGTTGGCATTTTGTGGGCTGAAGTTTTAGCTGACTGCTCAAGGAAAACTGGGTAGGAAGCTTCTAAATCTACTGGTAAAGGCAAGTAGGCATATCAGGAGTTGAAGCAGACAGAAAAATCACAGCATATAGTAGAATAAGGACAGCATATACTAGTAATTTTGCAGAGTGAGAGAAAGCAGTAATGAGCTTGTAACAAGAATCTAGATAACTATAATAAAGGTGTTCTCATTAAACAAGATACATACAAATTGCTTAAACTATGATTCTTATCAAACTCGCATCAAAGCCATTGGATACCTTCTGATAAGGCAGCACATATCATTACCAGAAATCGCATCAAAGCACTTGGAATTCGACGAAAAGGCAAGGATTTCAATCAGGATGACTAGCGATCAATGTAGGTTATGGCCTTACTTTTTAGAATGGAACACTAAGAACATTGTCAGATCAGTTCTGCTAAGCTGCCTCAGAATTAATGGAAGGCAAGGAAACCACAAGCCATGCATTGCTTTTGGAATCCCAAGTCTAAAGGATTAATCCTAATGAAATCATGAGAAAGTTATTTATAAAAGAGTGGTTTTGATATCTGAGATAATAATGGGATGTGAGATAATGTTATGAATTTACAGATATCATTCTGCGTATGAAAACTCTTTTATTTGTATGAGGGAAGTGAAAATCAAGTGTGTTGAAACAGGGACACAACAAAAGTAATTGGAAAATGGAAATTCTGAAGGAATGTCTGAAAACAAGTAAAGGAAGTGGTAGGAGAGATGAGTCCTTGGCACTCAAAGTTAAAAGAAATAAGGGGATAGAGTTAATAAAATCTAGTGTGATCTATAATTAGGACAATTTGATAAGGAAATGGCAAAAATAAAGAAAAAAAAAGAGGAAATGAAAGTTATGATAAAGATTAAAGTAGAAGTGTTGGGAGAGAGGATTACACAGAAGTCAACGAAAATAGTCAAAATCAGGCTCACAATGCATTAAGGCATTCAATTACTTTTTTTGTTTGTTTGTTGTTTCAAAAATCTTTCTGCTTTAAATCATAAAGTCTGTGGTGCTACAGCTTTCAGCGGAAAGGATTACAAATGTAATGAATTTCTACCCCTACTTTTTCCTCAGGTAAAACTTAACTATCCAGTGCTAGTACTTGACCAAAACTGGCTAGCTATCTGTGGGAGATGTTGTACAGGCAAACATACTTGCCAGGTGAAATAATCCCCATTTTAATGTGTTTTAATATTTTTTCTCCATAAATAAGTAGAATGATAAATAAATGCAATATATAACTCCCTAAAATAAAAAGAGTTATTTAATCAACAGCATAGTCAGGCTGATGGCTGAGCTATCTGTTTGAAGCAGCTGAAGTGGCTGTGGCCATGGCTGGTACAGGACTGGCAGCAACTGAGCCAGCCCAGGACAGAGTGGTCCAGAGACACAGGGTGGACTTTCCCTTGCCCAGCAGGTGGTGATCAGCACTCAGCAACTGCTGCTCCTGGGCTGCAAAGGCTATCTGAAGTGACTCATAAATCCCAAGCTATCCAGAGCTGCACCTTCCTGATTAATGAGGGTTACCTAAGCTATTTCAAGAGTTCTCAAAATTGTTATTGTGGGCTCAGTCCATACTACCTTCTATCTGGATTGAATTCACACTAGCTGTCAGTCATCCAAGCAGAACTAACTCCTACTCTTAGAAGCAGTGAGAAGAGGTCCATACCAGCTGCAAAGCAGATCAACCTGGCATTATCAGTTGGAGGGTGGTACCTATTGGAAAAGAATGAGCAAATGCTTATGGCCACCCCCTGAGACCCCATTTCTAATATCAGTCATGACCAAAAAGAACAGATCTGCCTAGCCCATATCAGGCATTGCAGATTAATCACCAACACCCACCAATGCTATCAAAGTTTGCTGATAGTCCTTACTTTATCAGCAGTGACAGAGTTCCTGTGGCCATTGCCAGGAGATGACAATTCACTAATCTGAACTGAGATGTCTCTGAACCTCATGAGGGGCTGACTCCAATACATTGCTAGATGCAGATGAAAAGGTCAGTTGGTTGCAAAGATGACTTGAAAAGCAAGTGAATAAAATTAAGTGTACAAAAATACTGTGTAAAGTGAATAAAATTAAGTGTACAAAAATACTGTGGAAAGAAACCATGTAACCAAATCTGTGACACAGTTTTACGTAGGTGCAAGGGAGGTTTTAAGAATAAGAGAAGAAATTGGTGCAGCAGCCACATTAATGCCTGTCTAGGTACTGCTTGGTTTAAAGCTAAAACTTTAAAAATGCATCCTGGCTTTATTTTCATTGAAGTGAATAATAGCTGTTACCTTGAAAGCCATGGGATACACTGAAAGCAACTCTGAAGGAAATTAGATAATGTTATCAAGAAATTAGAAAGCCTAGGGAATGGAGAAAACATTAGCTTAAACAGGATTCATGCCAGAACTTCGTTGTAGGAAATAACAGAAAAGGTAGATAACTAACAGGTTTATTCAAAACATGTTTTGCAGCAGAGGAAGAATACATGACCTGGGTAATGAGCAGAACGCTGTGTTTCTGTGGCACAGGCACACTCAGATGGATCTGACAGTGCCTTGGAAATCTATGGAGCCCTGGACTTGATTTTAAAAGTTCAAAAGACACTGGGAACATCATCAACAGCAAGATGAAGAAAGGGGAACATGTAGAACTTGTGATCTACTATGAAAACTAAAACAGACCTGCAGCTGAGAAATTATGTTAAAAAGAAAGGGAAGGGCAAAAGGCACATATCAACTAAAGGGCTGTTAGATGTATAACTTCTATGGTCCTGCTCTGGCAGGGGGCGTTGGACTCGATGATCTCCGGAGGTCCCTACCAACCCCTAACATCCTGTGATAACTTAACAAAAGGTTTGTTTTAACATGGAGAATAAAGTGATTCTAGAAGTTAGAACCACAAACTGCTGCTGAAAGCCAGATTAATGTTTGAGTGCCTTTTGTTAACATAGCTTCATGATGTGGCCCATCCACATTTTAAAAAGCATGAAGAGAGTGAAAAATATTCATAGATACATTCATAGATTCATAGAATGGATTGGGTTAGAAGGGACCCAGAGGATAATCTAGTTCTGACCCTCCTGTCATTGGCAGGGACACCTTCCACTAGACCAGGTTGCTTAAGGGCTCTTCCAATCTGGCCTTGAACGCCTCCAGGCAGGTGGCATCCATGGCCTCTGTGGGCAACATGTTTTAGTGTCTCACCACCCATATTCTAGAGAATTTCTCCCCGATATCTAGTCTAAATCTACCCTCCTCCAATTTCTGTCCATTCCCTCTAGTGTTATCACTACAAGCCTTTGTAAAAAGTCCCTTCCTGGTTTTCTTGTAGGCCCCTTATTCAGGTACTGGAAGTCCACCATAAGGTCTCCCTGGAGCCTTCTCCAGACTGAACAGCCCCAGTTCTCTCAGCCTGACCGCATAGCTGGGGTGGTGGTGGTGGACAGTAAGTAGTCCAAATGGGATACAAAAAGGAAACATTATTATAACCAATTATTTCAAAATATTCAAGTACCTGCGTCCATCCACACTGTGACTTTGTTTACAGGGAAATGTTTTTTTGGCAAAGAGCCACAAGCATCTGACTGGTGGATATGCTGTAAAGTTAACTTCAAAGCAAAACTCTTCCTCACCAATTTCAAAATCTTCTTTAGAATCCGTGATATTTATAAATCCCTTTTCTGAAAAGAATAACAAGAGAATAAAATGGATAATATATTACAACAGTTGGACTGCTTAGTAAAGGAATTTTGACATTTGTATGTTTTTTGGTTTGGCTGTCACAAGAGAAAAAACCACCACACCATGTTACATCACAAAAGGCATCCAGTTAATCACAAGAACATAATGCTTCAAAATAGCATTGAAATGACATCACCATATTCAGACAGTCTGAGCCTGCTGAAGTCTGCATATTTGGTCAGATCAGAGCCCTTCCAAGATGGTCTAACATTTCTCCCCAGTCTGCACTACAGAGCCAGAAGGCCAACAATGTCATTATTTATGTGTTTTGCTTCAGGTGCATGTTCCAGGTGTCAACAGCTGCATCTCCTGGCTTTTCTCTAATGGACAACAAAACCAATTAGCACCACCAGCATAATAAGACATTTGAAGCAGCTGTTTCTCCTTCCCTGGAATGAACTGAAGATTTTGTGAATGTCCTGTAGCTGGTCCTTTATTTCTCCTTCTATATTAGACATCTTCGATGCCGGACAACAGAAACAGGAAAAAGTGTTCTGAAGGCACATGTGAGCCATGAGCTGCTGGTACTTGCTCTGCAAGTGTGACATTAGTTTCACCTAACAGAGCTGTCAGAAGTTTCATGACCAAACCAAGCTACTTGTTTGAACCTCTGATAAGCTCAGTAAAATGAGAGAGGCTTGTATCCCATCCTAAAATAGAAGACACAATAGATGTGCTGAACTGCTTCTGGGAATATCTGTGTCTCGCCACTGACTGCTGAAGGAATCAAATCAATTGCTTAGGCTAGATGGCTCATAACATGAAATGGAACCCCATCCAAAGAAACTGAAGAGCAGGCAAATGTGGGAGGTTGTCCTAAGGGGATCAATGGGACTGGGATCAACCCTGTGAAAATCACACTCATGTACATTTGGAAAGCTCTCTGGAGATGTTTAGTCCAGGTCCTGCTCAGAGAGGGTTGACCTAGATGAGGTTGCTCAGAGCCATGTCCAGCTGAGTTTGGGTACCTCCAAAGATGCAGAATCTACAGCCTTTGGGAAACTTGTAGCAGTGTTTAATCACCCACATAGTGAAAAACTGCACTGTAGAAATAGGCTTTTGAGTTTTTCTTCTGGTTGTAACCTATATTCTGCTGGCTTATCCCTGTCTAGCTGACTGCTTTAATAAAAAGTACCATCTGGAAACTCCCGTATAAACCACAAAAATTTTGGTATTTTAAACCAAGAAGCAATTCCTTTTATGACTGTTCTCCTAGGTTTTGACATTAAAGGCTTATGGTTTATAAATTAGACCTTTTCTTTGAATGATCTTTTGACCTGATTCTTCCAGGCAGAATGTCATCTCTGTGTGTAATGTTAACAACACAAGCACCCAAGAGTAAACACTTTCTCCAGAGTGCACACAAGAACTTTGGAACAGGGTGTGCCATTTCTCTGGAAAACAACTAAGAATAAGTAGTTTTCTTTCTTGAGGGAGAAATAAAATAACACATCATTGCTTGGCTTATCGTTTTGGGGGCAGATTTAACTGTATTTCTGCCAGGGAAAGAGTGAACATGATTATTCAGCAATGACAGGGAAGCCAAATGAAATTCTTGCAACTGGAATCAAAGCTTTCAAGTCTTTGTGTTTATCATGTTTTGCTTTAAAGCAAAGATGTGTTGCAAAATAGCTTGCATATTCCTGAATCAAGATTGTGTAGTGCTAAAAATTCTGTATTCAACAGTGGTAGAAACTGAGACTAAGAATGGCGGAAGCTAAAGGGCTTTGCAGCTGTGGTTGTTGGCATGATCTCTGCTGTGCTTTAAAGTGTCCTAACCACCCTGCCTGGCCTCACCAGCTACACAATATGGGAGAACTTGGTGAAGTATCAGCTAGCAAAGAGCAAACCAGAGCTCACTGGCTCCAAGGTGTATTAGAGATTAGAAGACCACCCTTCAATATAGTTATGCTAGCCACACTGCCCAGGCAATTCAGTGCATGCCAAACAAATCAGTTTTCTCTTGGTTAAGTTATGCCATGGCGTTGTTTCCCAATGTAGCTATAGATGCTGACTCATGCACAGTTAAGTTGGGGTTTCCCAATGTAGCTATAGATGCTGACTCATGCACAGTTACATTGGGAGTTCCCAATGTATCTACAGATGCTGACTCATGCACAGTTAAGTTGGGGTTTCCCAATGTATCTACAGATGCTGACTCATGCACAGTTAAGTTGGGGTTTCCCAATGTAGCTATAGATGCTGACTCATGCACAGTTACGTTGGGGTTTCCCAATGTAGCTACAGATGCTGACTCATGCACAGTTAAGTTGGGGTTTCCCAATGTAGCTACAGATGCTGACTCATGCACAGTTAAGTTGGGGTTTCCCAATGTAGCTATAGATGGTGACCCTTGCACAGGGATGGTTTAAAGGTAGGACACTGATCATTTCAGAAACTGTGACCCTATGACACAGACAATGTAGTGAAATCTGTATCACTGTCTGAACTGAACCTGGGATGCCAGCACCAATTCACACCAACAGTAGTTGTCATTAATAGATTAGGCTAAAGGCTGGGGCAGATCAGAGGTACAGGATTTCCATGTATAACCTTGGAGAGAGAAGCATGGCTGTTAGCTGGATGTACCAACATTCCTCTGCTTTAATCCATCATGTAAGTAAATGAACAGATTTTTTCATCAGCAAAGCCAGTGGGCCCTCTATACATTTTTTTTTAGCATAAAGGGTGTTAAGAAGAGTATAATCCTTGTAGCTTGGCATACCCTGTCAAAAACCACTCCACTCAGCCTTTCAGGGACAGTGACCCAAATATCCCCAGTTATTGACACATATTCCTACCTGGTAGTTTATGGATCCAAGAAGTTACTAGTTCAGAATGAGACATCAACACTGAGAAGGGGAAGATCTTTCCCTGTCTCTACAGTATCCTTCACCCCCACCTTCCTGTTTACTAAGGTGTATGTAGAAAAAAAAGCCCAGGTATCATATTCTGTTATTGCAAATGGTAAGAGAACTTCCTGCCCAGAGGTAGGCAGAAACTGAAAAGAGGATATTGCACTGGGAAAGTAATTTCTGAAGAGACTAGGGTAAGTATTCTCACTTCCTATCATTCCTGTCTTAGGTGGTGTAAAATCTGAGAGCAACTACATCTAAGGTCCAACACATGAGTGCTTCGGAGAGCCTTGTTCTCAGGGCTACAGACTCCAACTCCAGGCACATCAGTCAGAAAACTACTCCCAATGCTTACTCCAGCAGCATAGACTGAATTACACCTTTCCTTTTTATGTCTTGTTTACAAACTTTTGCCTATTTGTGTATTATTTCCGTCTGAGAAACAATGTTTGTAGCTGGGGCTGCTCTGAACTAACTTCAGCACCACTGGGTTTTAAATCTCTGCACTGCAGAATGAGGATTCCTTTGGTATGCTTTTGATTTTTAAAATTTTCAGGCCTTGTGTAGCTTGGTGTTAGGAGAATGGTTTTCCTTCAGTGCCTGAAAAGCAGGAGACATGCAGAGCAACCAGTAATGCTGCAGTAGTTGTGTCACTAGTTTCAGGTTTTCCTTCACATTTATCACAGCTGCAGCAGCACTTCTCCATGGCAGCTTGCCAGCACAAATGTTTCAATTCCTTTTCTGATACCAGTTGCACAGATTTTGAAGTGAAAATTCTTCCCTAAATTTACTTTCTCATAAAAATCTGGCAAACTCAAATGGTCACTTGTCAGTTGCTCCCTGCTATAACAGAAAATGTTGATTTCCCCTTTGTTCTGGGTTTTGAGTGGCAAAGCCCACCAGCAGGAGCCTTCCAAATGTTTCATTCCCTGCTTTTCAGCCCAGGTTAGGCCTGGTACAGATTTTGTATCTGGTGCTTGGGGGTTTTTTTGTCGATTTTTTGTTTGTTTGTTTGTTTGTTTTCCCCTGTAAAAGATCAATGAACACTTGGAGCGACCATCCAAAACAACAGAGCAGAGGTTATGAGAACTTCTGCCTTATCTCCCTACCTCCGAAGGTGCAGTGGAGGTGCCATGGGTGACTGAAAGGGAGATGGAATGGGAGCAAGTGAGGAGGAGACTGAGGCTATGCCTATAGCTTTTCAAAACCTAAAGTCACAGCAAGACATACCTGTTTCATCTTAGTTGGAGCGAGTCACTGCTCATCCCAGACTCTGGCCAAACTAACACACAGAGCATTAATAGCTGAACACACAGGGAAGACATGTGTTTTATACTTTTGGGCCAGCTCCAGAAATGGTGTTTTGTGTCACTGTTTGTACCTGCTCTGCAGCTGTCTACATCTGAGTGGGTGGCACAGAGAGGGGCTACACAGCTACATTACTCTTGCCTGCTCAGGAAGTCCAAGGCATAGCCTCTTGGGAACTCTGTAGCTTTGTGTCCCCATAAAATATCACTGTGACTTTGTGCCATTGTGGCTGAGAGTCACCTATGATAATATGAGATGAATCTCAGCCTGTTTCCATATATACCATTGAAGCAATCATCCAGACTAGATCTCTAAATAGCACTTTCTTGGTTTCCACAATTTCACTTCTAAAAGTACTCTCCTTTAATGGCAGTTATATGAAAAGCAATACAAACAAAAGACTGAGTATCTTCAGGTACCAGTATGACTCTCTTGGCTCTCCTGGACTGCCAGTAAGAGCAGTCTTTTTTCTTTGAAAAGGAACTATAAGCATACCCTGCAAGCAAAGAGCTGCCCCATGGGAAACAAAGCAAAACAACCAACAGAGGGACAAAAATTAACACTGGGGGTTGTAATTACCTAAAACTGTAACCAAAGCAGTTTGATTTGGATGGGCAGTTGAAGAGCAGGTGTAACGTCCACTATCACTTCTTCCTGCTGCTGGGAGCGAACGCATACCGGACCCGAACTGCTGAGTGATCTGCTTGATAGTCTAATCCTTCAAACTGGCGATCCTAGTTTCCAACAGAGATTCCCATTTAATCTGCTGATAGTGCCAAATATTACTTATTACTTACACTAGCAGGTGTTGATCTGTTAGAGGGCAAGATGGCTCTGCAGAGGGACTGTGACAGGCTGGACAGATGGGCAGAGTCCAACAGCATGAGATTTAACACATCTAAGTGCTGGGTTCTACACATTGGCCACAACAATCCCAGGCAGTGCTACAGGCTGGGGTCAGAGTGGCTGGAGTGCAGCCAGGCAAAAAAGGACCTGGGGGGTAGTGGTTGACAATAGGCTGAACAGGAGCCAGCAGTGTGCCCAGGTGGATAAGAAGGCCAATGGCATCCTGGCCTGTATAAGGAATAGTGTGACAAGCAGGACTAGGGAAGTCATTGTGCCCCTCTACTCAGCACTGGCTAGACCACACCTTGAGTACTGTGTCCAGTTCTGGGCTCCTCAATTCAAGAAAGATGTTGAGTTGCTCACATGTGTCCAGGGAAGGGCAACAAAGCTGGTGAGGGGTCTGGAGCACAAGCCCTGTGAGGAGCAGCTGAGGGAGCTGGGGTTGCTTAGCCTGGAGAAGTGGAGGCTCAGGGGAGACCTTATTGCTGTCTACAACTACCTGAAGGGTGGTTGTAGCCAGGTGGGGATTGGTCTCTTCTCCCAGGCAACCAGCAACAGAACAAGAGGACACAGTCTCAGGCTGCACCAGGGGGAGGTTTAGGCTTGATCTTAGAAAGAAGCTCTTCACATAAAGAGTGATTGCCCTTTGGAATGGACTCCCAGGGAGCTGGTGAGGTCGATGTCTCTGGAGGTATTTAAGAGGAGACTGGATGAGGCATTTAGTGACATGGTCTAGCTGATTAGTTAGGTTGGATGACTGGTTGGACTTGATGATCATGGAGGTCTCCTAACCTGGTTGATTTTGTGATTATTTTAAAATATGCCCTGTCCTCTTACCTGCTCAACTTCTTTGCTTTCAAAAGATAATTTTATTCCAAATTTATAGTTATGGTGAACAGCTCTGCATCTGATCAGCAATGGCTCCCCAACTTTAAGAAGTAATTCAGGTAAAGGTGCTGCTTGTCTTTCATTTAAATCTGTGAAATAAAAACATAGGCCCTGAAACAACCGTGATTTTGCCTGAAAAAAATGCTCAGTTATCTCAACACTTTTGTTCTACTGCTGCATAGACACATCAGTTGTCCATAGAATCATAGAATCAATAAGGTTGGAAGAGACCTCAAAGATCATCAAGTCCAACCTGTCAACCAACACCTCATGACTACTAAACCATGGCACCAAGTGCCACGCCCAATCCCTTCTTGAACACCTCCAGGGATGGTGACTCCACCACCTCCCTGGGCAGCCCATTCCAACAGCTAAGAGCTCTCTCTGTGAAGAACTTTCTCCTCACCTCAAGCCTAAACTTCCCCTGGCGCATGGCAGGGGTGTTGCAGTAAATGACCTGAGGTCCATTCCAGCCTAAGCCATTCTATGATTCCATGATTACTACATTGCAATGAAAATTAGAGTTTGGAAAAATTATTCACAGATCATGAAAATAGTAAATTTTATGTGTTTAGCTGTCTCAAATAAAATTTTCCCATAACTGACAAGATATCCATAGGGCACAGTTCAGCACGGGGCTTAGCTCAGGTCAGCCTTGTTTAAAATAAACCACAAACGAAACTAAATGTAGAGACAAATTTGTAACTACTTGTAAGTGTACATATTTGAGCACACTTTGAAGAGCATTTCCATGCAACCCAGTCTTAACAGCATGAAGAAAAAGTTAATAAATGTTTAACAAACAGAGGAAGGCAAGGCATTTATCACAGAGGCCACAAGTAAATATTGGAATTCGATTTTAAACATGCATCACAGCACTCATATTCGCTGTTAGATTTGTTCTAGTGATTACAAACAAGTAGTTAGGCCAGCAACCATACCCAGAGAAGTAGTGCAACTAAACTCAGTGGCAGCACCCAGATCACAAGTAAATAAAACTTACAAAGAAGTTACCTATTGTGAAGAGGCTGGTGCATTCTCTGCCCAGGTCATTAACTGCACAGCACCATATGTAAGCTCGAAATAATTCGTGTTGCGACTTCTCTATGCCATCTGCTTTCCCAGTTTCTTCATGCATTTTATCAGGGCAACTGCAATTACAAGCACAATTATTCATTGACCCATTTGGTTAACCTCAAACAAATAAATCTGATAAATCTCCAAGCTATAAGAGTATGTAAACAATAGTGGGAAAACTGGATCTTACACAGCTGAATAAAAAAGGAACTAGGAAAGGTGAAGATAAGAAAATAAAAATGTCACAACCTAGGCAGAAATATGAGCTGAAATGACCTGAATAGGCTCAGAGTGGCTCATAGGCAGGTAATGTTGTGACTAAAATGTGGACAAGAGTGAAAACATAGAGGCTGAGCTTTCACACTACATCCCTGAATTCTCGATGGTGGAAGCTGATGAAAATCCAGTGGCCATTTCTCTGAAACTCTGTAGAGAAAGTCTTCATTCCTGCTGCTAATTGAATCAAATTCGTATATTAAGAAGATGGAAAAAATTAATTGGCTCAGAACAGTTTGATCCCTTGTAACATCTTCCCAGCTCTAATGCTTCAGGTCCTTGGTAATTGAAAAAAGGGAAACAATAATAATACAATAATACAAATAATACAATACACCAGGTTGGAAGAGACCTTCAAGATCATCGCATCCAACCTATCAACCAATCCAACCCACCTAAATACAATACAATACAATACAATACAATACCCACCTAAATACAATACAATACAATACAATACAATACAATACAATACAAAACAACCCACCTAAACAACTGAAAAAGTAAACCGTGGCACCAAGCACCCCATCAAGCCTCTTCTTGAACACCTCCAATGAAGGTGACTCCACCACCTCCACGGGCAGCCGATTCCAACGGGCAATCACTCTCTCGGTATAGAACTTCTTCCTAAGATCCAGTCTAAACCCTGCCCCCTCCAGTCTAAACATAACACCCATTTTTAAAGAGGGTAGAAAGGAGGACCATGGGAACTACTGATCAGTCTGCCTAATCTCTGTGTCTGGGAAGATCATGGAACAGATTCTCCTAGAAGCTGTGATAAGGCACATGGAGGACATTCAAGACAGGAGGGAGGTGATTCAAGATAGCCAGCATGGCTTCACCAAGGACAAGCCCTACCTGACCAACATAATGGTCTTCTATGATAGAGTGTCTATATCAGTGGACAAGCAAAGAACTGTTGTCTGTCTGGACTTCTGTAAGGCCTTAGAAACAACCCCCACAATACCTGTCTCTCTGAATTGGAGAGATATGGAATTGATGGGTGGACTGTTCAGTGGATGAGGAATTGGTTTGGCAGACACCAAGCTAAATGATGTGGTTGACATGCCCGAGGGATGGGATGTCATCCAGATGGAACTGACAAGTGGGACCACTTGAACCTCAGGAGATTGAATGAGGCCAAGTACCAGGTCCTGCACAGGGGCTGGGGCAACACCTGGTATCAGTGCAGGCTGGGGCATAACATGACTGAGAGCAGCCTTGTGGAGATGGCTGTTGGTGGATGAAAAGCTGGACATGAGCTGTCAAAATGCACTTATAGCTCAGAAAGCCAACTTTATCCTGGGCTGCATCAAGAGAAGCATGGCAGCATGTTGGAGGGGGGTGATTCTGCTCCTTGTGAAAGCCCACCTGAAGTGTTGTGTCCAGTTCTGTAGTCCTCAGCACAGGAAAGACATGGGCCTCTAGGACTGGGTCCAGAGGAGGGCCACAAAAATGATCATAGTGTTAGAATATCTCTCTTAGGCAGAAAAACTGAGAGTGTTGGGATTGTTCAGCCTGGAGAAGAGAAGTCTCTTTGGAGACCTTATCATGGACATTGAAGCAATTAGAAGGGGCTTATGAGAAAGATGGGGATGAACTTTCTAGCAGGGCCTGTTACAATAGCATGAGGTGATGGTTTTAAACTAAAAGAGCAGAGATTTAGACTAGGTATAAGGAAGACATTTTTTACAGAGAGGGTGGTGAAACACTGGAACAGGTTACCCAGAGAGGTAATATCCAGCCCTGGAAAAAGTCAAGGTCAGGTTTTCCAGAGCTCTGAGCAACCTGATCTAGTTAAAGATGTCTCTGCTGATGGCAGGCCCTTTCTAATCCAAATCATTCTATGATTGTATGATTCACATTAAACAACAAACAAACAAAAACCAGTTTGGAAGGAAATGAGATAACCCAAAAGCAAATGCTCTTGTGACATCAGAATACTAGACTATCTTTTTTTCAAGCCCAGAAATTAATGTTTCCAGGAGAACATGACAGCCAGCATTTCTAAGAAAAATATGTTGCAGCACTCCAAAACTAGATCACGCAGAGACAGATTTTCAACCAGCACATGAGTGTGCAACCCAGCAGAGCCAATCTCCAAAAATCCGGACCCCAAAACTCTTTTTCAGTCATCTCCCTAGCACACTAGGCACACTAAGCACTACACAACCTTCCCATTCTTCTTCAGAACTGTCAGTCTAGAGATTCAAGATGCATGTAGACATACACCATACCTCTTTTCAGGCGTTTTGCAAAAATATCCACTCCACAGAGGGGCTGGGGGTAGCTCTCAGACATGCACTCGATCGCATCTGATTTTTCCCTCTTCCTGAAATAGGGTTTGCCTGGTTTCTCTGTTAAAAATCATGCAGGTGGCTCAGAATGTGTAAGTCATTTGCTCATTTCATGGTTCATGAAGTTACAGAGCTGTAATTTGTTTCAGGAGGTTTCAACACAGGGAAGAGAAAAATGGTTCTGCTCTAGGAACACTGTGGGTTGTCTCGTGAGCTTTTCAGCCTTGATTGCTAAATGTGCAGCTTCCCTTTATCAATGGTCTTCTTCTATACACTACAGAATAATCCTGAGACTGATACTTAAAGGTGTTAATTTGCTGTGGGTGTTGTTCATTTCACTGGGCAGGAGCATAGGTACCTTTTGAAATCACATCCTAAGCCCAGGGCCTTTGGTGGAGTATCTGTTGAGATTCTGAAGTCTCTACACAAAATGGGATGGTTGCATACTACTCAGTCCAATCATATACATGATGAAAAACCAATGAGTGATAATGACTTCTGATAACTAGCAGGCTGCTCTATCCTGTATCTGCAACCCAGAGGAATAAGATTCTTAGAGAACTTCCAGTTCCCTGAACTCCGTCAGACACAGACTTAGACTTAGCAGAAAAATTTAAAGTACTAAAACTGCTAAAGGTCTGACTCAAAACAAAAAGCACTGAGTCTGGTTTTAGGTCACTTTACAATGAAATTACAGGTTCCATGCAGAAAAGTGACATTTTCTTTAGAGTCCTACTTCCATTGCCTGCAAGGTGACAGGCAGTGGTGAAACCAATACTTATGGCTTTTTAATTTCTTTCTTCATTTATCTCTTATAAGGTGGGCCTAGAAGGGTTGGGGTGTTTATTTCCACCTGTAAAGATTCACATCTCAGTTGAAGGATTCACATCTAGCCTGGAGGATTTTATGAGAGATGTAATTATGATATTAGATTCACAGAAGTGGAGAGGATTCAATCCAAGCAATTGGTTTTATTGAGATAGTTTCGAACTACACTCACTTGCACATGTAATGTTTTTACCTCTAAAGTCAAATAGATACAGTAAAGAAGGTAATTTTTAATTAAAGATTTAATAACATTTCCCCTCATTGAAGCTGTTAAAATTGTAACTGAGACATGCAATAGGCTTTCAGATAAACCAAGAAGAGATTGGAGGTGACACTTCAGATGCACAAGAGAAAAATGTCAAAGAGAAGAAATAATTGAAAACCAAATAGGGAATGAAAATTTGTTGATTAGTCATAGTTTGCTTAAAACAAGACAAATAATGATGCTTGTTGTTAAATCTGTCTCCAGAAAGGTTTGTCAGTCTTTTAGCTATTTTGATTGATGTTTTGTCATCTTTTCTTTGAAATGCTTTTTGCATTTCTAAAATGTCATCTTTAAATTTGTCCCTTTTCAGACAAATAATATTGTATGTCCCATCTGTCTAGAAAAAAATCATTTCATCTTTTATTTTTTAAGATGTTCTTGGACACCTTTACTTAGAAACAGAAGCTTGAACCTTGTTGCAGCAGTAGAATAGAATAGAATAGAATAGAATAGAATAGAATAGAATAGAATAGAATAGAATAGAATAGACCAAGTTGGAAGAGACCTTTGAGATCATCATGTCTAACCCATCATCCAACACCATCTAATCAACTAAACCATGGCACAAAGCACCCCATCAAGTCTCCTCCTAAACACCTCCAGTGATGGTGACTCCACCACCTCCCCAGGCAGCACATTCCAATGGGCACTCTCTCTATGAAGAATTTCTTCCTAACATCCAGTCTAAACCTCCCTTGGCACAGCTTGAGACTGTGTCCTCTTGTTCTGGTCCTGATTGCCTGGGAGAAGAGACCAACCCCCACCTGTCTACAACCTCCCTTCAGGTAGTTGTAGAGAGCAATAAGGTCTCCCCTGAGCCTTCTCCAGGCTAAGCAACCCCAGCTCCCTCAGCCTCTCCTCATAGTGTCTGTGTTCCAAACCCCCCACCAGCTTTGTTACCCTTCTCTGGACATGTTCAAGCAAATCTTTCATCAGATTTGCCTCTAGTGTGATCCTTGAGAAAATGCAATCAGATCTCCACTGTGAGCTTTATACACCTTGTGTATGCTCTGTCATGAGCTTTTAACTGCTGTTAAAAGCTCAGCATATGCAAACAAGTAAAGGCTGGCACTGAAAAAAAGGGACCCTTTCCCTTAGTGGTGCCTCTTGCTGCCTAAAGAACTGTGAAAGGAAAAGCTATGAGAGAAGTGCAAAGAGACCCAGAGGAAGGCACAGGTGAAGAAGTGGCAGAGTGGAACAAATCATAACTTCAGAGTGCTAGAGACAGAAATTAAAAGGGGTGTCCTCATCTGGTCCAGACAATGGCCCAGTCAGCAACACCAAGAGTGTGCAGGTTAAGGTAGGTGAAGGCAAAGAAATCTAGACTGCAAACTTTGAGAGCACACAAAATCCACTCTTGATTCATCCCTTTCAGCA
The DNA here is from genome assembly GCA_015227895.2 of Colaptes auratus. NCBI lineage: Eukaryota > Metazoa > Chordata > Aves > Piciformes > Picidae > Colaptes > Colaptes auratus. Next base: position 5,839,929 of record CM037631.1, read on the forward strand.
AGGATGGAATATCTTATAGATTAGAAGAGAGCTGCTGCACATTTACACCTTTATTTGTTCATTCCTCTAGTATATGTACTAGTGAAAACTGACTCTCACACAGTCTGTGCTTTTGACTTCAACTTCTGAAAACAGCTCCATGTCCCATGTAAATGTAGGAAAATGCTTGAAATGCAGAATGTGAGAGTTTTGTTGCTTTGACTGGACTTGAATCTCTCCCCTTGAACCTATTGATGACAACCCTTAGATCCTTCATCTGAGATATACTTACTTCGGATGAGAACAGTCACAACTACTGTGTAATTGCCAGTTTTACTTATGACTGAGAGGGTGTATTTTCCAGCTTGTGTTTCTTTTATTTGGGAAAAAGCCAAAGATGTAACATACCTATAAAACAGAAAGTAAATGGAATTTGTTATCTAGAAGGTAATATGCAGCACACACAGCAAGATGTTAGCTCTTTAGCTCTTGCAAAAACCCTCCAGAGATATGGATATTCATTATTTACATAGTGCCATTCAACCTGAAGTGTTTTCATCCTGTGTCTTCCTACACAAGCAGCATGCAAGAACTTAAAACCAGCAGGTGCTGTATGCTTGACACTGAGTATTTGGACAGATGGATTTCCAGAGCTTAGGACAGCTGGGAATGACCACAGGAGGGGAGAAAATGCTTTCCCTACAGTTCCATCCCTCATGTTTTGAAGGGAGACAGAATAATCCAACCCGGGTTCCAGCCCAGGTTTGACTGTGAGAATTAGCATGCTCTTTCTGCTGTTGTTCCTGATCTGCAGTGTGACCCTAACAAGTCACTTAGTTCTCCATGCCTTGGTGTCTTTGACAATGAAATTGTAAGCACTACAAAGCTCAGGCTGGTCAATCTCAGAAAGTCCCTGGAGACACAATGCTATACAAATGAAAAGAATAAGCTTATTTCTAAGTGTTCTTGCCCTTAAGGTTCATATGTGTATAAGAATCAGCAATGTGTTGGGTGACAACAGTAAAGATGAGAAGACATAAAGATAAAGCATTATGTGAAATTAAATGCAAACACAGCCACAAAAAAATACTCCATTTGCATCCTACAAGAAATGGTATCTTAAAGGATCTTTGATTCTTCAATCTACATCCTTTAACTTACCGATTCTCTGAGTCCAATGAAGGTTTGCAAGCTTTGCTCTCTTTAAAGAACCAAAAGCATGAAATGATCTCTGAAATATTCATTATCACTCTTAATTCAATATCTTCAAACACGTTGACTTCCACATTTCTGATTGGTTCATAGATGTTCTCTGTTCCTTGAGAATTCAAATAACACCCAAGATCTTTGAAAATATTGGAAATCTGCAGTGCAAGAGGACAGATTGTTATGCATTTATTAACTTTATTTGCTTTTTTTTTGCATCAAAATATTTTTAAAGGATGCTCTTCTGGAAAAGCTTTCATAAATTAATAATGTTACAAGCCCTACGAGGAGAGGCTGAGGGAGCTGGGATTGTTTAGCCTGGAGAAGAGGAGCTCAGGGGAGACCTTATTGCTGTCTACAGCCACCTGAAGGAAGGTTGTAGCCAGGAGGGGTTGGTCTCTTCTCCCAGGCAACCAGCGCCAGAACAAGAGGACACAAACTGCACCAGGGAAGTTTAGGCTTGAGGTGAGGAGAAAGTTCTTCACAGAGAGAGTTGTTAGCCATTGGAATGTGCTGCCCAGGGAGGTGGTGGAGTCACCATCCCCGGAGGTGTTCAAGAGGGGATTGGACGTGGCACTTGGTGCCATGGTTTAGTAGTCATGAGGTGTTGGGTGACAGGTTGGACTTGATGATCTTTGGGGTCTTTTCCACCCTTATTGATTCTATGATTCTGTGATATGACATAACATATCTATACCTTCTGTGCTGTTCTTTGTGTTTTTTCCCCTACTGTTGTGCCTATCCCTAAATATGCTGAATTCTGCTACAGAAAGAAACACTACAGGATTCTTTTTTTAATTAGTTAGTTCCATCCACTAGACAGATATCACAAAACAGTTTTAGTCAGGAGCATGATAATTTTCCTTAGTGATACAGGCTACTCTTTACTCTTCATTTCTTTTTGTGTGGAACCATAGGAAGACACAGAATTACAATACAACATTTCTGTGTGCAACCTCAACACAAAGGCAGGGACAGAATATCTTTTTTATAAGCATCCCACTGCTTGTCACTGCATCATCTGGCTAGGCTGTGCCTCAGGACCTTGGGGGCTTTGCTAGGCAAGAAACATTTGGGCTGAGCAGACTCACAGCTTTCACTTCCCCACCACTGTATACAGCTGAAAGGGAATTGCAAAGAGAAAGAGAATATTTCACTGTCATTCTGAAAACCATGGATGGATTAATGAATCTCTAAGCTTAGCTGCAGCAAAAGGTAGCAAGCAAATAGCTCCACCTGAAGAGTGGCCCTGAGTGTCTGGGTGACTTTGGTGACTGGTACTTATATGGTGTGAGTTTATGAAAGTTCATTGAATCCTCTGCCCTGCACTGTGCTTGGTCAGCTGGTTCTTCTTACTCATTGTTTCTTCTTTCTTCCTTCCATTGATCTGAGAATCATCTAGAGATAACAGCCATATTCTACTGTGTTTAATACAGGAACAGCACAGCTTTAACTCATACACTGTAATTTGTTCTCTGAATTACTGATTTCTTTGTCCAGAAATGAGAAAGTTTTCCTAAGACTACCTTGAGGCAGTATCAATGCAAGCAATTGAAAAGTTTGTTTTAGAGAAAGGTAGTCATTATCTATTTACAGTTTCAAAGTAAACTGTGATATGTTTTCCTCTCCAACCTTCTGTTGTTCTATTTTTCCTAAGCCTGGTTATTTTGACCATGACATCCCCACAGCCTAAGGGTTGAGAGCATTGTAAGCTTCTGGGCAGGTATTTCTGAAATGGATACAAATATGTTATAAGCAACTTGTTGATACCGATGTCCCTTGTCTTCCTGAACCTTCATTCTTCTGGTTGATAAACACACATGTCATCTCAGATGTGTTTGGATTCACTGCAGAAGTGAAAGTAACTGCTGTCATAACAAGAACTGTAAAACAGAAATAGAAAACAAATAGAAAACTCAGGGATAGCAATTTTTAATAAAAAACAATATGCAACAAAACTACAGAAAGATTACAGGTTGGTTGGTTTGTTTTCCCAAAGAGGTGAAAAAGGCAAAAGGAATATACAGGTATACTGTATTCATTTGCAAGCTTTGCATTTGTGTATATTGAAGCTGAGTGGAAGCACTATCTGAAGAATCTTTCTAAAGCACAGCTACATCACACTTTAGAAGTATGTCCCATAACTTTGCAGAAAATACCTGAAGACAAAAGGCTCTATGTATTATGGAGGCTCCTTTAACAAGCACATTATAAACCACAGGCTCCTTCTTGCAGACCACTTCACTGTGTCTGAAGGGACCCTGCAGCCCCCAAACCTGCAGCTCACAGGTCAGCATTTGGCTGTGGTGAGACAGAAGATGATCATGCACTAATGAGGTATACATTAATGAGGTATACAAGCATCTTTCATGCCTGCTCAGGGCAATGGTAAAATAAAGTCCTCCAACTTGCCTTTAGAGCCCACGCTCAGCTCACCCAAGGACTCAAGATCCACTCTTCCCTTTTCTTTCTCTCTAGGACAGGATGCATTTGATTTGCTATACTGGACTCTCTCCCGAGCCCTCCTGGCATGGATTGGTGCACCTCAGAAGCTACCAAGTGAGGTCCAGGTTAGATGCATTTTCCCTTGACAGACTTGTGTTCTTTCCCTTTTGGGAAGCAAACAAGGCAGCAATTCCCACCATTTTGAGGAAAACAGTCAGAGAAAATGGGCAGCGTGCCCATGGCTTTCTCCTGCCTTCCTCCATACCTCCCTGTGGTTCTGTCATGCTTCAGGACCCTACACAGCCAGGGCAGCTCATTTGCCAGCTCCCAGCCTTCACAGGAGTAGTAAATGTTGTTCCTCCTTACGTATAAGGAGCAGTGTGGGAAAGCTTCTGGTGCCTCAAAGGCATCATCTCTTTTGGAATGCTTCATAGGAGCCTTTCTGCAGCTTGAAAACTCAGCTTTTAGCCTTAAAGGAGCTATATAGAAACTATGTTCCCATCATTGCACATAAATAAGAAAAACAGAAGTAAGACTGCACAATTGGCTTGGTGAAATGTGTCAGGTTTCCACTAAGTCCTTAAAATCACACCCCAAGAGTATGAATAAGCACTGAATCATAAAACACATCTCTCTCCTGGTGACCTGGTTAATTTCTAGCCTTAGGTCTTGTTTTTCATTTCTCTCTTGTTTTTTTTTTTTTTTCCCCCCCTCTCTCTCCCCCCTTTTTAGTTCCCCCCTCTCTTCCCCCCTTTTTGTTCCCCCCTTCCCTCAGCTCCTCAGATGATTGGACATAAAGCAAAGTGCAGAGTTGGAAAGAGTAAAAAAGTAGATATGTCATGAAATGCTTGAAGCGTAAAAGTAATGAGACTGCTTCCACAGGTGATGGAAAGAGCAAAATGAAGAAGTAAGAGTTGCTGCTGTCTCTTCGATGTTTGTGCCTTCTGGAGCTGTCTGAGCTCTGAGCTGGCAACACTTTGACAACACCTACTCAGCCCTCTTGGCAAACGCAGATTAAGACTGAGTCCTTCTTATTTAGGCATGTAACACACTTTGTTTTGGGTGCCACCTTTTCACAGTGTACACAGGCAATAGTCTGCTTTTGCAGACCTCTGAGGAAGACAGTGTCCATCTGTCTCTGATCCCTGAGAAAGGTGAGCAGGACTTCTTTGAGATGTGTCTCTCTGCACTGCCTATGAAGATAATGTTGGTACTTCTTGAGACAGAAAATGCCAGAGGGTAACTGAAAGGCAGGTATGCATTAGGTATCTGCACCAATCATGCTGAATTCCTCCCTGCTTATTCAATCCAGGCTTCCAGCACTCCCACTACCCTTTCACTAAATCCTTCTCTGCTCAGCACTCTCCACTTCTATTTGTTGGCCATCTTACCTTTCACCCTTTTCAAAACAGAGATCTTTTGACAGGATCACAGCCAGAGGCTTAGCTGACAAAAGCCCACCTATGTCCACTGATTTCCAAGATATATCAGCTGAAACTACTTGAAAATATGACCTCAAAAGTTCTGTTGAGCATTCCCTTGATTCAGCTTTCCAATTTGCCAATAGTTTTAGCTTCTGATTGTGTGAACTGAGCCTACTTATCCCTGGCATTACTCCACTAATGTCATCTTGACAGCAGGATGCATAAATGCTGCAGTAGGAAAGATGCATTTAAACACCAACAGGGAAAAGATCTGTGGATAAGAGTTAGTCAGAATTGGATATATGTAGTAACTAGACTGTGAGACATGCAAACAAGCTGTTTGATGAAGTGCAACTGCACCTGTAAAGAATAGTATGTGGGAGTATATGCTGGAAGAGGGAATAGTGAGCACCCTGACACCCTCATGTATAAACAGCACTCCTTGTTCTGTTAACTGCTAGAGCTTGTCACTGCTGTCCTCTGCCTTTATTGCTGTGAAATAGAGGAAGGCTTTTAGGGTAAGAAAGGATATTTTTAATCTGAGATGATTCCACCTGCTTTGCAGTTGAAAAAAAACAAAAGAGCAATGTGATAGCCAGAAGTATTTACACAGCATGGGTCGTCTTAGAGAAATATATCACAGTGACAAAAGAGAAAATGAGAGCATGAAGGAGCCTTTCAGAAGAAGCAGAATCAGTAAATGAAATATTGGGAAAATACTAATGCTCCAATTCACTGTCGTGACCTTTCAGCTTCTAGCTGGCCTGCTCAGGAGCTGCTGTTATGATCTGCATGTCAGTCATTCTCCTGAAGGCCTAAAGTAAGAAGTGCAGAGACTGAAAGTACTGGCTAACAATATCAAATATTTAGTGTGCACAGTCATATTGTGTATTACCACACTGTGCTGAAGCTGGAATGGAAATAATGCTGCCTCTGAACAATGTTTGGTTTTGTCTGCTTTCCATCTTCATTACATTTTTACAGGTGATTGAATAAATGTAATAGGAGAAATCTTGTTCTCACTGAGGTCAGACAAACCTCTAGTTGCCATAAGCTGAGTCCGGATTTCATCAAGGCATGCAGGCACATACATGAGGAAATGCCTGCACAAATGAAAAAGTGGGATTCCGTGTTTCAGAGCTGAGAAGGAAGCTCTGAATCTCTTGGAGACATATCAAACCAAGCAGCTACGTTTAAGCTAGTTCAGCTGTCAGATGGTTTAGCTAATGGAAGTGCCTCCAAAATTTTATTTTCAGATGGAGGATAACTAAAGTGGTCTTTGTAAAACTGAGAAAGCCACTCCAAAAAGGGTTGCAAGTCCTAGTTTGCCAGAAAGAGGATAACCGAGGGGCTGGAGCCCTGTGAAGGATGAAGAGAAAACCTTCCTCTTGCTATCAAGGAAAGCATCTTGTGTTTGGGTTCAGCTCATGGGGTTTAGTGTTTTACATGTATGTCAGGCCTTCCCTAGAACAGTCTTTCACTCTGCTTTACAGCCCAGGAGATGTGTAAAACAAAGTACGTCTTGCTTCTTATTTGGCTTCTGAATCTTTTCTCTGGGTGAGGCTCTCTGGATCAACTTTCCAACATTTTCATCCTGACCAGGGAAGGCAGTAAGACACTTATTTTCAAGGATAGTTATAGTTCTCCCACAGTCATCTGCTGCCAGAAAAAAAAATAATAATCTGTAGAAGTGGTGATATGGACTCATACCACCACCCAAAACAGTGGGTCCTGAAGTGAGGATTTTACTCAGTATAAATGTGATACTAATCAGAGAAAGGTGGGATAGGTAGAAAGAATTGATCTTAAATTAATTTCTATCTTTCATCCATAACTCATTTTCCCCACATCAAACTTAACTTTTCCCCTTCCCCTTTCTATTCAGCATGCTTTCCCCCCTTGGGTATCTTCACCCTTCCTGCTTAAATAACTCCCAGCATCCAAAGGAATGCAACCCGTGAGTTCATTCTCACATGATGAAGGGGCCAGAGGTGTTGTGCCATGCTGCATGATAATAACATTGTTAGAATATGGTTTAACAAGCAAGGTGGGTGACAAGGTCCCTCTGTTCCAGCTCATGATAATTGTGACTAGTTGCTGTAACACTGGATGGAGTTAGGACCAGTCATCAATCCGGTTTTACCAGTTAATTACAACAAACACCATGTGAACTGATATAATTAACGATAGGCATGTTCAAGCATGATTGAGATTCTGAGGTGGCAAAAAATGCGTATGGAGTGTGGTAGATTGTCAGGAGGGTTCAGTGGAAGGAAACCAAGAATCTCTAGATTTCAATCACTGAGAAGGAAAGCAGTGACAGAGGGGAGCGGGAGGCTGTGCAGTTTTGGGAAAGGCTTAATTAGGCTCTGTGTACTGACTCAGAACGTAAGAACAAGAAACAACGCTGACAATCCACAGCGCCTTGAATGCGGCTGTCACCTGTCAGCCTTGTTTGCCCGTGCCTGCAACCCTTCACCTGGATTATTTTTCCAGCTGGATCCACACCCACCCACACCCCATTTCAACTGCCTGAAGCCGTTCAGGATTGGGTACTACGCACTCTTTCTTGCCGGGGCTTTTCTACCCGAGAGAGGAGGCTCCGTTGTAGGGGGACCTAGAGCTGAGGACGCTCACGCACCGGCGAGGCCGCCCCAAGGAGGGGCCAGACTGCGGCCGCCAGGGGGCGCTGCCGCCCCTAGCAGTCGCGCGCAGCCCCTCGGCGCAGTGCCACCGACTGCCCGCGGCGCCGAACTGCTCGGGAGCCTGCGCTAAGCCGCAGAGGCAGCGGCGAACGCGCACACACACGGCCCTTTGAAGAGCAAGGGAAACGCAGGGGTAGTTTCCCGTCTGGTGACTGCACTCGACATGTTTGGCTCCTGTTAGCTTGCGAAGGAGCTGCCCGGTGTTTTTTCACTAGGAAATAAAACTTGATAGGAAAATTCCTTGTCAAGTCTTCCATACACTGATTAAATTCTTGACGACAAAGAACCGATTTTTATTTTTTCTTCCTTTCTTCCATGGGATCTGCAGCAAACTTTTCTGATTTAATATTAAAAATAGAACACTTTAAAAAAGCCTTCCTGGGGAGATCCCATGGCTCTCCTTTCATGGCTCAGATAGGATTCCAACACAATTATGACATCTTGAAAATAAACAACTGAAACCCCAACAATTAAAAAGCCCTTTTTTGGTGTACAGGAGTAACTCATGCATGTACAGTGAAAGCTTCCTACTCAATAGGTCATCATCAAACAGGTCATGCCCTGTTTATTATAGTGGTCTCAGAAGTTGGTTGTTTTTTTTTTTCTCCTAAGAGATATTAAAACAGAACTTGTCACAGTGAATAACTTTCTAATTTACCCAATGCAAGCACCAGCAAAGGGTTCTGCTGGTTGATAACTTACTTTATGTCAGATTCTGTAGTAAAACTACACTGCCTCTATCTAAGGCATTTGCATCCCTAGTCCTCCTAAATCTAATCTATGCCTGAAAGTAAAAGATCTCCTTTCAATGTATGGGAAAGAGAGAAGAAATGTGCTCAGTCTGTCTCAGGAACACCACTGCCAAGACCCATCTACTCCAACAGTTTGCCATGTTCATCAGGGAAAACTCTGTCCACAAATTAATTTTCTGGGGTTTTTTGTTTGTTTGTTTTCTTCGTCTTTTCCTCAACGTTCCACTTTCAGTCTCAGATGAAAACAGCTGCAAGAAATTTACTGTTCAACATTTTTTTGTACAGCTAATGACGTGGTTAATGTTTCCAAGAATTTGTCCTCTGCCTTTTTATGTCCTAACACAGTTTTGTTTAGGTACAGATTTCAACAAACTTCATCCTTTGGATGAAATTGTGCCTTTAAACTCTAGCACCTTTCTTTTTAGAGGAGGACAGTCAGCTTATAAATTACATAGAGATTTAAAGACAGGATAATTGAGATGGCTGAAGTCTTCAAAGCAGGAATCACATCGGGCATGTATTTTACACTCCTCTACCAGACAGCCAAATAAAGCCTTCAACAGAACAGGTAGCTGGAAGTCAGCAGAGCTACTCTTGCTTTTCCCTGATTAACTACAGATATGTAATTGATTACAGGTATGTAATTAATAAGCTAATGACACAAAGTAAAAATAAGCTAAGGACACATAGTGCAGGAAAAATAAGCTAATGACACAAAGTGCAGGAACATTCTTCACATGATACTATTACATATCCAACTTTATTGACTACTTTTGCCATTGACTTTACAGCAAACTGACAGCTAGATCATCCTCTGTGATTCATACTGCGATTTCAGCATTCATTTAAGCCAAGATGAATAACAATCCAGTTTTACTTATGTATTTCTGTCACTTTCCAGACTTTCTGATCATACACCTAAATACAGGAGGTTTCCTGTTCCTCTGGCTATGAGTTGCTGTTGGCGAGGGATTGTGTATGTTTATGAGCAGCCCAAACCCTTAAGGTGTTACAGCCTGCTTTGTTAAATATAATCTGGCCCTAGCACTGTGCTGCTCCTTAATTTACAGATTTGCTTTGAAATCAGCTTTTTGAGTTCTCAGTCTGTGCTAGTATCTCAAGGTTTTTAGCTGAAGAAAAAAATATCTCCTTATCACAAAGCAAATGCTAAAGGCTGAAGCAAGCAAGGCATTTAGCTCCCTTTTATCTGTCTTGCTTCTTCTGTTTTTTGCTTACCTGGGTTTGGGTGAAGAAAGACTGCAGGGTTGTATTCAAAAGCTTATTTGCCTTTCATTTCACTAAAACAGATTTACATCTACCTTCCCTGTGAGTCTGAGATAAAGGCACTGCTAAAAGAGTTGAACTGTTATTTTGCTTGTTTTTCATTTTGTCTGCTTTGCATGGGGCCAGCTGAACAAATGACAGCCTTTCCACAGGTACCCCCAGCTGTGATCACAGAATATTAGGGGCTGGAAGGGACCTTGAAATATCATCTAGTCCAAACCCCCCTTTCCAGAGCAGGATCACCAGATCACACAGGAATGCATCCAGGAAGGCCTTGAATATCTCCAGAGAAGCAGACTCCACAACCTCTCTAGGCAGCCTGTTCCACGTGGGCTTGTGCTCACACTGAAATCCCTGCTCTTTCCAGAGTTTGGGCTATTCCAGGCACTGTGATCCAGTGTAAAAAGAATAACTGGGACAGCTGAAGAACCCCCTTTTGGGGAAGTGGCTGAAAAGTGGCTGAAAACGCAATGAAACTCAATATCATGGCAACTTCCCTTTCTGATGAAAGACCTACATGTGGCTGGTTCTTCTTCTGCTTCTTGCCCATGTCTTCCATCCTCTCAAAGGAGCTTCTTCTTGGCTCCCACATCACCCAGACCTTTCCACTCCATTAAGTGTGGTGAACAATTGTATCCTGAGCCACATTAGGAGGGATTTTTTTGCCAGCAAATAGAGGTTCTTCCCCTGTACTTAGCACTGGCAAGGACACACCTGGAATCCTGTGTCCAGTTGTAGGCTCTTGCATAAGAAAGACGTGGATATACTTGAGAAAGTCTAGTGAAAGGCCACAAAACTGATGAGGGGAGTGGAACACCTCTCCTATGGGGAAAGGCTGAGAGAAACTGGACTATTTAGCCTGGAGAACAGAAGCCTCAGCAGGGATTGCTTCAATGTATATAAATATCTGAGGTGTCCAATGACAGGACTAACAGTAACAGACACAAACTTTTTCACCATGTGAGTGACTGAGCACAGGCACCAGTTGCCCAAAGAGGTGCTGACCTCCACTCTCAGAGATAAAAAACTACCTGGACAGGGTCCTGGGCATCTGGCTCTAGGTGGCCCTGATTCAGTAGGGAGGCTGGCTGAACCAGATGATCTCCAGAGGTCCCTTCTGTGAACAAAGGGACAATTCTGTGGACAAAGAAGAGCTGGTGTGATGCCACTACAGAGGTCCCACATGAATGAAAAAGTGGCATTGGGTTGTCCTTATTCTTGACTGTTCCCTAGAGGGTGTTTGCTTGTGGGAAAGGCCCTTAAAAAGCCAGATAGACAGCCCTGAAGCAAAGCAAACAGATATGTCTTGTCTAATGACATCAGTCAGTTTGCTTTAAGTATTTATTTCTTTCTTTTAAACTACTCTGTGGTTAAGTACTCCAGTCTTGTTACCTGACACACTCTAGTGCTTTTACTGACACTAGTGGAATGACTAACCTCTTGAAAGAAAGGGCTACTTCAAGTAAAGGTACTTAAGAGTCCTGGCACCTTATCAGCAAGGAGAAAAGTATCTACTCAAAACAGAAATGAAAACAGAAGAAGACAGATAATGAAATGATACTACCTGTCATCCTAGTATTATAAAACTTCCCTTTTAAATGAAAACAAATGTTTCCACAACTGGCTATAGTATCTCATTCTTCCTTTCTGGGAATAGGGAGCAAGGTCTGAATTGTGTGTGCATGAAGGATAGACAGAAATGGGAGAGAGGGAGAGAATAATTGTGCTACAAAATATAAAAATACAAACAGGAATCCAAGGTGTTTGATAAAAAATTGTAGCTGGTATTTGGCACCAAATTTGGTAAAAATTAACAAAAACGAAGTACTGCTTGCTCCTATTGTATCATTATGTGTCTAGGGTGAAAAAACAATTGCAACTCCTGAGCAGCTGTAAAATGCATCACACACCTCAGCCCGCATGTTGTAACAACAAAACACTTTTCAAACCAACCCTGGTATCTCACCCATTAGAAATCTTATCTACATAATGAAGCCTAGACTACAAAGGAGTAAATAACATCTTTTACAACAGTAACGGAGCTAAATATCTGACAAGCTAGTTTTGCTATCTGTTCATCCTGTTCACTGTTTTCATCAGTTTTTAAGGAAAAGAAAAATTAGAAAAACTGGGGAGCTCTCCCTTCCTTTGGATGAGAAATAGGCACATGATGTCTATCCAGCTACCTGTCTGACTTTGTTACCATCTTATTTCTCATGCAATACATGAAGAAAAAAAGAATGGTCTATCCTTCAAACACACCAGCAAGTTTTAGGGTGTTATTTCTGTCTGAAGGATTATAGATTCTATTGGAAACATTTTGCATCACATTTCAGTTTAGAGTCCTAGAGCATCTTCTTAAATGTATTTCTAGTAACAGCATTAAAGTTAAGTCATACGGGAAATAAAGTTTTCGTGTCCATTTGAGAAATGCTGCTGTTTGTTGGCTCTGGAGTGATTCTCTAGTCCCTCTTTTCCTTTTAGAAGCGTTTGATCATGGGGAATAACCAGTCCTTGTGTTTTTCTAGTGCTACTGTAAAAAAACTGAAATTGCTTTCTGCCTTCATTGGTCATTCATTCCTGCCACACTCTTCCACAGTTTTGCTCTGTAAATATTCTACTCTTCAGTTCAATTTCTGCTGCTGTTTGCTGGATGTTTTTGTCCCTGGTTTTTGCAGTAAAAATGTCCATGAAGATTTCCAGAAATCTAGCTCAACTCAATGACCCCAAACAGCTTTTCAGCTAACAAAGTGGAACCTTAAATGGAGGTGAGTTTATGCCATGAAGTTTCAGGTATTTTGAAAGCTACATGTTCAAGAACCCGTGAATAGGAGGTGCTCTGTCCTACACTATTTAGTGATCATCATAGGAAGGGATGCTGTAGAAGGACAGAATGCCAACAGCCCTGCTCTGCTGACAAACCTGGTCTGTTGAGCAGTCACAGTAGTGCACACCCACTCATCGCTGAGCAGAGATGTAGGGGGTGGCCCTGGCCAATCATTGGGTGTGCTCTGGGCATCTTCCAGCTTCTCAGTACCTTGAAATAGTATTAACCTGAGGAACTTTCTGGAGAAAAGTGGAGAAAGCAAATGGGGCCAAACCCCAAAAGAAACACCCATAATTTTAAGTTGAATTTACTTTTGCCTTCAGGAATCTTCATGTCAAAAGTGATACCTTATCTTCTGATACATGAAATGCATGGTGACGGATGACCCCAAAATATGTTCTGTTGAGTACAACTGTTTCCCTGAGCAGGCAAACTGTGTACTGGCCTTATCCAGCATTCTCAGCTGGCTTCCACACAGGTTTTTGCATGTTTTGGGAAAGAGACTGTAGTCAGGATCAAACTTGATTCCCCCTGGGGTGCTCATTGATTTCACCTTATTGCCTGTGGCAGGGCTGGGTGCCTGAACATGCTCTGGAATGTTTGTCAGCTGGTTTGTCAAAGAGAAATCAGTGTCTTCCTGGGAGATGGACAGATTCTTCAGGTTGCTGAGTCCCAAGCATTTCTGGGGTTCTTCTTAAATTGTAGAAGTGTGCTGTCCCAGCTCATACTTTCTTGTGTCTCTGACACAGGAATGTAATGGACACCTGCGTGTTCTGTGAGTTTTTTCAACAGTATTGTCCTATAGCTTTTCTGCAATCAGGCATACCATAATTTCATTCAGAGCTCGTTAGAGCCTGAGTTTGCAGTGCCTGCTCATATAGAATTTCCTCTCAATTGCCAGCCACGTGCAGATCTCAGTCAGCATCTCACAGCTTCATTTCTCTGAGGTGTCCTTAAGCTGCAAGCAACCCTATGAACAGCTCTTAGTAAGAAAAGGTGAAACAAAACCAAAGGGATCAAGAGTGGTTTTTAATGGAAAACTTCCCCTGTTGAGAAAGGTCACTGAAAGTCTCTGTTCATCATGAAATTCTCCAATTTGCAAAACATAAAACTGCTACATACAAGGGCGTGCAGTGATAGGACATGGGTAACAGCTTTAAACTGAAAGGGGGTGATTTAAATAAGATATAAGGAAGAAATTCATCACTGTGAGGATGGTGAGACACTGGAATAGGTTGCACAGAGAAGTTGTGGGTGGCCCCTCCCTGGATGTGCTCAAGACCAGGCTGGATGGGGCTTTGAGCAACCTGATCTAGCAGAATTTGTCCCTGAGCACGGCAGAGGGGTGGGACTAGATGATCTTTAAGGTCCCTTCAAACCCAAACCATGCTACGGTTCTATGATACTGCCTCAGTTCCCACAACCCATCCACCCTTCTGCCTCATCCACTAATGCAAAGTTAGTTATATTGCTGTATAAGATTCACTTTGACAACTACCTGTTCCTTAAGATGACCAGAAAAAGTTAAGAAGATGAGGAACTGGAATAGTGCTTTTAAAAATATATAGCTGTATTTACATACATACTGTATTGTATGTATTGTTTTTAAAAGTTCTGGGGATTACATTCCTTGCTGCTGGGAAGCAGTTCTTTCCAGAAGAGAATACAGTCAAGATGCTTTATCTTTCCTACAGTTCTGAGCCTATAATTTAAAGACAGAACTGGTGCCTTAGGTCTGCAGGTCTCCATATTAAAACACACTTCTCAAAATGTAGGTGCAGAAACAAATGGCCACACACGTTGTATCCAGAAGATTTAGAGTTTAGTTTATTAAGAACTCTTCTGGTCCCTCTTCTTGGAAGGATAGCATTACACTATAAGCTAGGTCAGCTGAGCCCCTTGTATCTTTTAACAGCACATCAATTCTTCATTATTGTGGTGGTTTTAGGCTATGCCTTTAAAATTTAGTTACAGATTTTGAGCAGAGAAGTAGAAACATATAAATAAATCACTATTGGGTGTAAAGAGGAAAACTAAAGATTATTCTAAACAAGTTCATTGGAGGGATATCTGCTATAAAACAAGCTGTACCAAAACAATTGTTTCTCTTTCCTGAACTCTTCTCTGTTTGCTTCACTTGGGAGGGATGAACCTGCACAATTTATTACTAAATCTTATCTCTAGAATAGATTCTTAAAGGCAACACATGCATTTTTAAGAAATTACACATAATTCATCAAATTCTTAGCTTTTTTTTTTTTTTTTACATCAAATTGCGTTAAAATAGTGATCTACTAGAGAGATACATATGGAGCTGGCACTTCTCAGGATTTCTGCTGTCAGCTATGCCTCTGATACTTTAAATCCTAGGCAGTTTGTACATCCAAAATAATTTGCCTTTCCCCCCTTTGACAGCTAGCCTTACAAAAAGTAACTTTTCCTCCCTATATCATAGTATCATAGTATCAGTCAGGGTTGGAAGGGACCACAAGGATCATCTAGTTCCAACCCCCCTGCCATGGGCAGGGACACCCTACACTAGATCAGGCTGGCCAGAGCCTCATCCAGCCTGGCTTAAACACTTCCAGTATGGGGCTCAACTACCTCCCTGGATAACCCATTCCAGGGCTTCACCACTCTCATGGGGAAGAACTTCCTCCTCACATCTAGCCTGAATCTCCCCACCTCCAGCTTCATTCCATTCCCCCTAGTCCTATCACTACCTCACCTTGACTAAATAAAATCTCAATGGAAAGAACCCAGTCCTCCTGGAGGTAAATCCCACCTTGAACCTCTCACACTTTTTCCTCTTTCTTTGCAGAACTGTCTCTTAGCTGCGCTATAGTCTGTCCCTCACAGGGACCTTTGG
>CM037631.1:5855919-5895573 GCA_015227895.2 Colaptes auratus
TGTTCTTTGTTTAAACGAGAAAATACTTTCATTTAGAGTTGTGAGAGGAAGCTCAGAAGATATTAAAAGCATTTTATGTCAGTTACAGACTATGTGTCTACTGCTTTTGCTTTCCAAAGTAGAGTATATGGGCTGTTGGTGAGCTGTTTCATTTGTCCTGCTCCAGTTTTATTTGTAGTACGGGTTTGTTTTATGTCCGCACTTGGCAAACGTGTGTTTACAGGCAAATAGCTTTTGGCACGCTGCATGCAATGAATTTTGTGCATTAAACCCAGCACCAGGAAACCAGGTCTTTTCAGAAATATTAGTAAGCAGAACTTCATCAGGTTTCCCAGGGAAATAATGGAGGTTTGGTTTGTAAATATTAATAGAAACGCTCACATTTTGAGCCTTCCCTTTTGTCCCCAGAACCCTTGATATGTACATACCTTTTGTTCTGCTTGCATGTAGATCCAGCTAAAAAAATGCCACACTTTTCTGACAGGTGCTTCAGTCTTTTCCCACCACAGCCAAAATTCTCTGCATTTTTTGAAATCCTATCTGCTGCAATAGGTGACTTTCCCATTTATTTCATCACCTTATTCACTTGCCTGGCAGGTCTGTATCAGTTTGCTTCAACTCATTTTATGCTGCCACGAACTAGTTTGATTTTCAATATTTAATGGCTCTGTTACTTTATAATTTGATACAGCTAAACCAGCATTTCACACCCTGCCCTTACTTCCACAGGCTGTTTCACTGGTTCCATAACTCACAAGCCTCAGGAACAATTGATGAAATATCACTGCATTTTTAACCAATTGTACTAATCCAGTGAACACCATAATTGCGCTCAGAGTCCCCTAGGCCTAATTTGAGGCTAAGGAAATTATGAGTACAGTTTGCATGTGGCACATAGTCACAAATATCACATTTAAATGCATTATTTTTAGTGTCACAAAGGCTAATGTGTTAAGTAACTGCATAAAGCCAGATTTTATCATCCATGGTAGGTGAGAAAATACATAAGCTGGCAAAACCAAAAGAGGAAGGAAAACATCTTCTGGGAAACAGTAAGACTTTATATCTCCTGTTCCATCTTCCATATTTGGTTGACTCTTGTGTGAGGAACTGATGAGATCTGCTGGTCCTAAAGATGGTGGGCCAAATTCAGTAGACTTTATGTGCTTCCTCTCTAATAATAGACAATGGTGTAGGGAGCATGTGGCTTTAAAACATTTTACCTATATGAGAGTTACATAGTGTTTGTCTCATGTAATTGTTGGCTTTGTAAAGTCAACTGGTGAACTGCTACCTGTCCAAACTAGTCCGAACAACCCAAATGTTTGTATCACAGTATCACCAAGGTTGGAAGAGACCTCAAAGATCATCTATACTTCACTCGAAAATCCTGGAGAATGATAAGAACTCCTACATCCTTCCTAAATATTGCCATCTAACAACATAGAGAGACATGAATGAATACATACATATATTTTAAGATGAGGTAGGAAATAGTAAGATAAGAATTTTGACCAGTGTTTTTTTGCTGTATTCTTGTGGCCTGTGTCACAGTGGGACTGGATGGATCAAATGCTCTGTAGCTGCCACCATATCTTTAGTTCCCTCTGCTGAACAAGCTGCACAGGTTGAGGCTCAGGGTACAACTCAGTGTACAGAATCCATAGTTTTCCAGTGCAATGAAGAGGCCAGCAGATTTCATTCCATTCCACCACATTCTGTCTTCTCCGCTGCTGGAAAGAAAGATCAAAACTCTTGCCAGATATTTACATTGTTTTGTGTTGTTGTTTGTTTGCTTGTTTGTTTTAGAGATCCTATTGAGTTATTTTCCTAAGATTCACTTTTAAATTGGAGAGATTTGAGATCTTAAGTTCATGCTTGACTATGATTATGGTTCATGACGGTCAGGAAAAAATCTGAACCACAGTAACATACAGAGCAATCAAAGAAATTGTCATTACCCTCTTTAGACAGAGAAATGGTGCACAGCCTGTCATATCTCAGGGGGGGGGAGAAAAAGGTTCCCCTGTTTCATAAATAAACTGTGTGATGATAGCCCCAGTATGATAAAAAGATCTCTCCACAATCCCTCTTTTCTGCCCCATGTCAGCTGACATACAGGCAAAGGGAGCACAAGACCACATCATCAGGCTTGCTGGGACAACTCTAAGATGTAGTTATCTTCATGTGGTAAGAAGCTTTCTCTATGAGCCTCTACATCAAAGCCAAAAAATGGGAAACCTTAGCAGGAATTTCAACTTTCTACCACTTCTGCTGTGAAAATCTCACTTTACACCCTTGATTTGCCCCAAAGACCTGTAGATTGATGGGAAAAGGCAGCCTTTTGAGGACTCCTTGACTCAGTTTATAGCCTAAAAATTGCAGTGAGGGTTATATGAAGAACCAGTTGAGATATTATGTCACTGTGTTAGGTTGAGGCAATGTATGAGCACATCTAATTTACCATTTGTCAAAATCTTAGTGGTTGATCTTGGTAAAGTGAAAGCAGCTAGGTTCAATAGTGGAGTATTTTAGTCCAAAGCCTAAAAGTAGTTCTCAGAGAAAAGCTCTTCTTTTTTTTTTTTTTTTTTTTTCTTCCCCTTTCACTTAAATGGGGTTTCAATCATTTTTTTCATTAATTTTGTTTCACTCAGAGAGAGGCTGCAGACACAAATGAGGAGCATTACCCATGGGATGGCGCTGATGCTGGGCATTCCTGAGTGCTTTATAACAACCCTTCCCCTCTGCACCACTTTTTTCCACAAAGTCACCAGATATCCAAATCCTCACCTTCTAGGGAAGGAGACACCTCATAGTAGAACTATTTCTTGTTGTATTTGTTTTCTAAAGGTATGCTAATAATGTTTGGTGACTCCCCTCCTCAGGAGGAATATATAATTTGACTCACTGATGCAGTAGTCTCCAGACAGGTGTCAAACTGTTGTAACTGACTCACAACTTATATGACAGTTTGATGCAGATATCCTCATATTCTGCTAATACTGGAACTCCATATTTGATATAACCCCACTATTATGCAAAGTGATATTAGTAACAGGAAATGCTTGTGGTAGTAGTTGTTAGAGAAGTTAGCTAGAGAATTCTGTAGCTGTCCCTTTCTCAAAGGCACAGCCTAAAACTGTCACAATGCTTAATGTATTTTTCTTCAACACAGTGCACCATCTTAGTCATTATTAACTTCCCCTTAGAAATATTTAATGTATTATTTTAAATATTTAGGAGAGACAGTCAGTCTGTGACTGAGATTTCAATCTTGCATCTGGTTTCCATTTCAAAAATGAGGAGGGTCTCTAATCTGGTTTACACTAACGGTCCAGGACTCTTGCTCTTGGTCACAGTGGCAGCCAGACAGTAGCATTAATAGAGAAAATCTCATTAGAAAAGTGTTTGTAAGAACTGTAAGGTTGTGTCCCTTTAAAACATCCTTCCTCTCCAGGAGGTACATCTCAAAATGCCATCATTCTTTTGTTTTGTTGTGCAGCTATTTACACTGCAGGATCATTTTCAATTCTTCCTTCTTTACTGCACCATGCATCCAATCTTTCCATTCTCATTATATTCTTACTTTGTACCTGAATTTAGACTCTTTCTCTTGAAGCTGACAGCCACAGGCAAAAAGCCATGGCTTGAAGAAGAGAAAGAAGCTTCAATGTCATGACTGAAAAATTATAGCATCATAGAATAATTTGGGTTGGAAGAGGCCTTAAAGATCATCTAGTTCCCTGCCATGGGCAGGGGCACCTTCCACAAGGATCAGGTTGCTCAAAGCCCCATTCAGCATGGCCTTCCAGGAAAAGAACATGCACAACCTCTCCAGTGAAGTGCCTCACCACCCTCTCAGTGAAGAACTCCTTCCTTACATCTAATCTAAATCCATTATCTTCACTTTAAATCCACCTTAACCTACCACTGCATGCCCTTACTAAAAGTCCCTCTTCAGCTGTCTTGTAGGCCCCCTTTAGGTAATGGAAGGCTACAGAAGGCTCTCTCCAGAGCTTCTCTTATCTGGGCTGAAGAACCCCAACTCTTTCAGTCTGTCTTCACAGGACAGCCTCTGGAGCACCATATTTGCTGAGTGATGCTATACACTTGCTTCAGGTTTTATGGTCACAGTGGAAATTTTTTTTCAGGGACAGTTCATACAGCTTTGCAAGTGTTACCGTTAAAATGGAAGAGTGCCCTCCATGGATTTTCATGTTTTCTACAGGTACATGAACTGAGCACAGATGCTGGAAAGATTCTCCCTCTTATGGTGTCCCCAGCCACACTTGGGTTCTCCAGAATGACTGGCCTTGATCAAAACAACATGAAAAGGCTTAGCACACAAAATCCAGTTGTTGATGTGATAGCGGAGGCATGCATTCTTTATCTCGAGGCAGTGCATTTCCTTGGTAAAATATATAGCAACTGAATTTAATGCACACTTCACAGTGATTTCTAGGATTTCTAAAGAAAGACTGTACTTCAAACACTAGACCTGGTCTCAGGAGATCTGCTTCTGTCTCCCTTCTTAATCTGCCAGTTATGTCTCTTAATCACATTACTTTCTGCTCTCTGTGCCTCCATTTCTCTACACACAAATCATTGACAATGATTCATTCCCCCTTTGAAAAAACTGAAAAGTGCACTTGCTGCTATTAATTGTAGTAAATGCAGACAATAGGACCTATTAAGAGATAAAAGTACTTAAACCCTCCAGAAATCCCTTCCAAAAATCATGGAGGAACACATCAGAAGCACACAAGGCAAGCAATCAGACATAGAGATGTGTTGTACTGAGATATGTATTGATATGTGTTGAGATTATACTCTGGCTGCCTTCTGGTGTAGTTGGATTTTATCTTCTTAGAAAAACCTTTCTTCAAAAATGAAAACATTTTTTGTCACATTTTGAGTAGGGATTGGTTTTCATGCTGTACATGGGAGTCTGGGAATGGAAATCTGATACCAATGAGATCAGAGTGAATCCCTTTTTTCCTCCAGGGTGAGGCAGCAGTTCAGCAATGTCTTTAGGTACATACCTAATTTTAAACATTTTAAAAGTTCCAAATCAAATTCCAGCAGAACCTCTTGTGAAAACAAAGCTATGGAGGCCAAATATTATCAAACTCTGCCATCCAACTCCATTTTTCTCAGCTGTTGTTGGTTTTTTCTTTGGTTTGGTGGGGGATTTTTTTTTGGGGGGTGTGGGTTTCTTTTGTGGTTTTTTGTTGGTGGTTTATTTGGTTTGGGTTGAGTTTTTTTATGTTAACATTCAGCAACGGTCTTTTACTTCTATCTGTGGGAAATGAATTTGAAGCTGTTGTAATTTGAAGGTATTGACCAGTCAGCCTCACCTCCATCCCTGGAAAGGTGATGGAGTAACTTATCCTCAACATTATCCTTAGGCACATCAAGGACATAGAGGGTCATTAGGTGAAGTCAACATGATTTTACCAAAGGGAAGTCATGTCTGACTGACCTGATAGCCTTTTATGAGGACATAACCATGTGGATAGATGATGGTAGAGCAGTGGATGTGGTTTATCTTGATTTCAATAAAGCATTTGACACCATCTCCCACAGCATCCTGGCAGCTAAGCTGAGGCAGTGTGGTCTGGATGATCAGGCAGTGAGGTGGATTTCGAACTGGTAGAAGGCAAGAAGTTAGAGAGTTGTGGTCAAGGGACAGAATCTAGTTGGAGGCCTGAATCTAGTGGAGTCCCTCAGGGGTCAGTACTGGGACCAGTGTTCTTCATATATTCATCAAGGACTGGATGAGGACACAGAGAGCACTGTCAGCAAGTTGCTGATGAGACCAAGCTGGGTGGAGTGGCTGACATACCAGAGGGTGATGCTGCCATTCAGTGAGACTTGGACAGGCTGGAGAGCTGGGCAGGGAGAAATTTATTGAAATTCAACAAGGGCAAGTGTAGAGTCTTGCACCTGGGAAAGAGCAACCCCATGGACCAGTATAGGTTGGGGACTGACTGTTGGGGAGCAGTGAAGGGGAAAAGGACCTGGGGGTCCTGGTGGATGGAAAGTTGACCATGAGCCAACAATATGCTCTTGTGACCAAGAAGGCCAATGCCATTCTGGGTTGTATTAGAAGAGGTGTGGCTAGTAGGTCGAGAGAGGTTCTCCTTCCCTTCTACTCTGCCTTGGTGAGGCCACATCTGGAATACTGTGTCCAGTTGTGGGCCCCTCACTTCAAGGACAGGGAACTGCTTGAGAGGGTCCAGTGCAGAGCCACAAAAATGATTAAGGGAGTGGAATATCTCCCTTAAGAGAAGAGACTGAGTGGACAAGAGGAGACTGAGGGTGACCTCATTCATGTTTATAAATAAGTAAAGGGTGAGTGCTGAGAGGATGGAGCCAGGTCTTTCGGCAATGCCCATGACAGGACAAGGGGCAACAGGAGGTGGAAGCAAGGCATAGGAAGTTCCATGGAAACATGAGGAAATATTTTTCATGCTGAGGGTGACAGAACACTGGAATAGGCTGCCCAAGGGGGTTGTGGAGGCTCTCTCTCTCTGGAGATATTCACAACTCACCTGAATGCTTTCCTGTGTGATCTGATATAAGCGATCCTGCTGTGTCAGGGGAATTGGACTAATGATCTTTCAAAGTCCCTTCCAGCTCCTAACATTCTGTGATTCTGTGTACTGACAGGTCAGCAAGAGGCCATGATGAGTACTAAAGGTATTGTATTTCATGTGGAACTGGGCATTATATAATGGAGACAAAATGATTCCCAAAACTTCCTTCAGGTATGCTGGCACAAAGGATATTAATTTAGATAGGAAACTACATTGTGCAGCAGAAGTCTAACACTTCCAGCAGCTCTATATTTTATCTTTTAACTTTTTGCAAAAAAAATCAAAGCTGCAGTATGCTCCTGAAGTCTCTTTCTGTTTTCCCTTACACTACATTAGTTACTCTTTCCCTCCTTCAGTAATGTAAATACATGATACTTACTGGAACTAAGCAAGGGTACATCATGATGCATCTTGCATTAAGCCTTCATGGGCCTGTGTGCCCCCAGGGTGGATTTTCTACTATGGCCATTACTCTGCTAGCACAGGGACTGTGTACTAAACTCTACTGCATGATTTAGAGATGGCTTAAGAGAGTTTACACATTAAATAACAAGCACTGTAAGCACCAAAGATGCTTGGACAGCAGCTGCCTAATGGGACTGAAACCCTGATCCAGTCAATAACCACAATATTCTCATTAAAGCTGTGTTTACTCTGCTCATAAAAAAGTGTACTCACTTAAACAGAGAAGAAAATGCTCTTCTAAAAGGGAATTAGAGGTGAAACCTACTATGCAGGAGATTGGAAAATACAAGCTGTATGCTCTTGTGCTGAATAGAGAAGTCAAAGATGTTCAGTATATGGACTGCTTTAATCAAGTTTCCATGTGCACTCACTATCATCTAATGCTGGTATCCTGAACTGCTTCACCAAGACACATTACAACCTGAGAAAGTTCCACAGAGGATAGGCAATGACAAAATACCTCACAAAGGCAAAAACATCCAAAGAAGGATCCAGCCATGGGACAGATTCTGTACCAGAGTACAAATCTCTGCTCCTCAGCAGTGCATCACAAAATTGCAGTACCTCAGCCAAAGACATATCTCATTACGTTGCAAGTGCAGAAGACAGCTCTCCTCTACCTGGACCAAGCCACAGAGAAGATATGATGTATGCTAAGGCCATGGACAACATCATACACTGTAAGTGAACATTCAGAAGGGATTAATTTTTTCATATTTAGGTGGTATTCTTCACACATAATACTTTTCTTGTTTTGATGCTTAAAGTCTCCAAGCATGTGGACTATTGCAGTCTGAGAGTCACTAGAAAGGTGAACAATAATTTGTCAGGTAAATGAGCACGTCAATATATAAAGAGAGCTGATTTGAGCTGGAAAAGTGCCTTTGGATTGGTTTTGCTCTCAGGGATACAATAAGGTTTGAGCTTGTGCTAAAGTCAATTGCCTTGCCAAGGGCTATTTTTACAGGGAGTTACTGTGGACAGAAGCCAAATAGACATAAAAGAATATTCAAAAGTGAAAAAAAAAAAGCTTTCAGTGGATACAGGGAAAGGTTCTCTTGAGAAAACAAAGCACATGCCTAATCATTTGAGCCATATTCTTCCCTCAGGTGGCCGAGTGTAAAAACAGGTTCTTTCCAATGACTTTGAATGAATTAATCTGCCTTTAATTTGAGGCAGAATCAGTCCTATTTTGCTCATTGGATCTATTTAACAAATAAGAAGAATATAAATTATTGTTATTAACAAACATAAGTCTGTGCCAGACCACCTTCTATTTTGGCTTCATTTATGTAGGCAGCAGAACATTTAGTCCCTTTCTCTTTCCTTTGTTGTTGTTGTTTGTTCGCTTGCTTTGTTTTCGGTGATTTGTTTGTGTATTGGGGGGGGAAGGGGCACTTTATTTATTTATCTAAAAGATTAAATCATAGGTATATGAAGTCTCTGTCAATACATGGTGGCTGCTTTCTGTTTGTGAAAGCAATTGAATTTTCTTCCATCTTTATATACAGTGTGACTGATGCTCTTTTCACTGTCATTCTTGTTAATTTTTGCTTAATTTGGAGCAAGATTTATTTAATGAAAAGTTTACAGCTGGGAAAGATTTTGACTTTCAGTGCAAAAAGGGATACATTTTATGTGGATTGCTTGCATGTTTGTGTGAGAGAGCATATATGCACACGCACACAACATACATTAACAACTAATAAAAGATATCTCTGCGGTTCATTTACACAGTGGAGATCAGATTATGAAAGGTTAAACCATTAAACAAATGCTAATGCACTCTGATGCCTGGACCTTGTCCAATAGTACCTGCAGCAGCTGTCAACCTAATTAAGCCAGATGTGTGTTAAGTGTAAACGGACCTCCCAGGAGGAACAATAACAGATTTTAGGTCCTTAGAGAGCTCAGGGCACCAATGCATATAGTGTTCTGAAGGAAACATCACCCCTACCTTGTGAGTTTTCTGCTCATGTACCATCCTGATTGTACTCCTCTGGGACCAGGCGTGGGGGAGGAGAAGTCTCTTTTCATTCCAGCTAAGGACAGCAAGAATGCTCATTTTCAATTGATTCTGACAGTCATGACATTTACTCAACACTCTAATCTCTATTTTTTAACCTCCACTTTACTCATCTGTAACATAGCTTGAAAGTGACATTCATCCTATGCCAAGTTCGCCAACCTTTATATGTATTTGTGCAGACCACAAATGATAGAGAAGATGTTAACAAGCCTTCCAGTGCTGACTATAGGGCCGAGAAATATTAGGTGCGTGTAGTGTGCACCATTAGTGTTAAAACAAAAAGAGGAAATCCTTTTACAGTGTGAAAATATTATGTGAAATAACAAAAAATGCTTAGTAATATTTTAAACCTGCTAGAACTTGCAGCTGAGTTGTTTCTTGTATGTATTAAGAGCAATAGAGAAAGAGGCTAGAGATGTAGACTTTCACACCTGGCAAGGAAAGACAAGAGTTTCCATACATATTGAACTTAGCACCTACTTTCTCCTCACTTAACAGCCAAGTGAGTGACACCTTTTCCCAAGAAGCAAAACAAACTAATAAAGATCCATCACAGAATAAAATGGAGTGTGGCTTTACTGGACCAGATCATCTATGATGAACACAAAGACCTCCACTGAGGTCTGTCTGGGAGGTCTGTCACCTACACTGCCTTTGGATCTAGCCCTAAGTTCTCCTCAAGTCACCTGTGATGATCTAATAAAGATGTATGGTGTCGTGTTGCCTTAAACAAACCTTAACCTGAGAATGTGCAGTCATGTAATAGCTTTGTTTTTCCCAGCATTCAGCACTCACTATCTACTGGGGCATTAAATCCAGTTACAGCTGTAGTAAAATAAGTTATCATGTACTGTCTAGGACCCTGAGATTATAAGTATAATTTAATGCCATCCATAACAGATTACTTTTCTAGTGAGTTTGCCTGTAAGATGTGGTTTTGTAAGACTGGAACATACTCCTGATGTTACAGCTGAGCTGTGTGGTGCTGGGATAAGAATTGCTGAGCCACTCTTCCTATTCAGTGCTGCAAAAGACAAAAGGGCATAGAAGAACTCTGAAGACAGCAGGTTTCTCCTCTTCCATCATTACCAAATGATGTTGCAAGTATTGTGTATTTGTGTCCTTAATACCAGATTTCCTTGGCTTGCTGATAATAGTGTGACTAAATGCTTATGCTAGCTTGCCTGTAGCTGGAAGGTCATTTTGTATGGTGCATTGAATCTTGATGTTCTCCATGTTGTTCTTAATATTCCTGGTCTAGCACAAGGAGGCAGGTTTTGAGATCCAAGCTGCATCTGTTGTTGGCCAGGACCCAGGTCTCATGCTCCAGCAAGTGCCAAGCTGCAGAGTCAGACTCTTGCTTCCATCCCTTCTGGACCAGGACTCTCATTACCTTTGAGGAAGGTCAGAAGGTTTTTGCTGGCCTCTGTTATGGGAAAGGTGGCCCAAGCTCTCACACTCTCCTGTCCCTCTTAGCACATGAGCTGTGATGATGCTGAGACCCTTATTTTTAAAAGCATTAAAGTACTTCAGAAGTAATTCAGTACTTCAGAAGTAATATCCTTGTAGTGTGCTGGATACATTTCGAGTTTTTCTGCTGTGCCAGGCCTAGAAGGGGATTTACATAGTACCTAATATACCACATTAATATGATGGTGTGTGTATAAACACACACACACACTATACATGTGTGTATAGATATATACATATATACACCTAATACACTGCAGAACACCTAACTCCCTGATGTCATACCAGGATGGGCATTACTACAATTGGATTAGTGTGTTAAAGCATAAAAGGTAATTCTGCTGAAATGACATGTCAGGACTGCAAAGCCCTGTGCCCCCCCTAAGTGCCAGCTTGTTTTAGCTTCCATGGTGATGTCTACTACAGCATCCCACTGTACCATGTAAAATAGGGGAGCACTTCTTTCAGGACTCACCTGAGTACTGCAGTGCAGCTATCTAAATCTGAAACAATGTTCCTAGACCTCTGGATCTTGTACCGCAGTTGGAGTAATTGCCACACCTTGCATCCTAATGCAGACCACTAAAATAGATTTTAGTTATCTAGGCTGTCTGAACGTGCCTGCTTCTCCATATTAGCAGCAGAGGTAGCCTTCTTTGACTGCTCAGCTCGTCTCCTGCATGGCAGATATCTAAGGTTACATGAGAGGAGTTTCACTTGCAGTTTCTGAAGTGAAATAATTATTGTAGGTGTGAGCTAGATGCAAACCCATTCAGCCCTGCCAAAAATAGGTCAGTTCCTGTAATGCTGAGAACAACAGCTCTAAGCAATTAAAGAGCTGCAAGGTCAAATCCTTTGGTACCTTTGGAGTCTAGTGAATACAAGAATGGGTAGTAGCTAAGCACGACAGGTTGGATCACAGATTTGAGCCTAGTTTGCCAAATCCCACAAAAGGAAATAGATGTCTCTTTAGGCACCTAAATTCTTTATTTAATGAGCCTCTGAGTCCTTTAGATACTGCTGGTGAATAACTAATAAAGTTGCACATAATTGCAGTGTGCATGTAAAAGAGTTTGGTCTCTGAGCAGTATAATTCCAGTTGTAATATGTCAAATATTATTTTTCACAATGATATGGAAAAAAAAAGAAAGTTATACAACACAGTGATAAGATGAAGATAATAAGTTTTCTCACTCTGAAATGATAAATTGTAGACTGGCTAAAGGAATGGCATTATTTCAAGCACATTTAATCCAGAAGAAGTAGGCTGGTGTAATATGCTTTCCAGTAACCTCATTTCTCTCCTGTGAAAAGAAGACTACTATCAGTGGAAATGCTGAGCAAATTCGGAAGGCTTTGAAACCAATTAATCACCTGCAGAATTGTTCATAAAACCTGATTTCATTTGGGACAAAGTGGGAGCTGAAGCAATTTAAGGATGTCAGATTAAAAAAGTTTTAACAGGTAAACATGCAATTCCATGAGTATCAGAATTAATGACTCCCGCTTTCCATGCATTTATTTCTTGTGCTTATGAAGTGGCACACTGATTTAAGCATCCCCTGCTTTTGGGGCAGGGGCTCCTCACCACAGGAAGGAATCTGGCCTTGCAGGCTGTGTAAGAGGTACAGTTCACTGCAATATTTTCATGGCTTTGGACAACTGAAGCTAGGGAGTGAATCGTAGCAATTGTATCTGACTTGTAGTTTAAATAGTGTGAATGAACTCTATGAGATTATGGCCATTTTAATTCTTCACAAACATGTGGTATTGTTTAGTGGATCCATTTTTAATTCACATCAATACACACTTTCCTAAGTTCATACTTTAACAGAGAAAAAATAGAGAGTAAAAACTGAGCAAGAGAGTTTCTGTCATCTTCTGGCTAAGTTGCCTCAATATCAGATAGGAAATATTAGCATCCTCTAAGCTACAGGTTCAGAACTGGTTTAATCTTTTGACCAGAAGAAAAATAATCTGAGATCCATTCAATTATTATCTAGATTTTTGTCAGGTAAGACCACCATAGCTTAAATACATTCCATTTTGTAGGTATGTAATTTAGTATATGATGTACTCTCTAAGCATGAACTCCAGAGATTTACAAGGTAGCAAGGTAGATGTGTTGTCACTAAACTCATTTTTCTCCTTCCACTTCTGTTCTGCACCCAGCAAAATAACTGTGGACAGCTGCCTGCCACTCTCAAATCAGATGCAGTTCTCTGAGATCCTTCATACAATGGTTGCTAAATGAGTAGAGTGAGGAAGTGCAACAAAAGTCTATACCTGGAGGTGTTCAAGCACCTGGTGGACCTGGCACTTAGGGATATGGTTTAGCGTTGACCCTTCAAGTGCATGGGTCGAGAATTGGAATGGGTGATCTTCGAGGATGCATTCTGTGACTCCATTCTGTGGAGAATGCATTCTGTGAATGTCCCACAATAGCTGTTCTGAAAACAGAACATTTCATTTATTCTCATGTCTTTACTACATTTAAGAAATGCTGCCATTTCAGTGACATTTAGTGCACTGGGCAAGTGACAGGAGTGGAGAGAAACATATTTAAAGAACTTCACTGACTGCTTCGCTACCATTTCAGATTTCACATACCTGTTCACAAGCTCACAAGTTTTAAGATCTTGAAAATATAGTTTCACCCTTTAACTTTTGTTAATAATTATCTTTCCTACTGCTTTTTCATTCCTTAGCTGATCTTTTTCATAAGACTTTTATTTTCAATGATGTGTGAATTTGTGAGTGGGAAAGACAAAAAAAGATCAATTCAGAAAGACAATGTCCAGCCTTTTAAAACCTGTCCTTCTCTCTTTGATCAAAAGATGTAAAGGAAAAACATGAAGACAAAAGAAGCTATTAACAACTAAGATTACAGCTTCACTTGTTTCGTCGATGTGGTACAAGTCATATAATGGACCACATATGCAGGGAAAATATTTCTTTTCTAAGTGTCAAATGTAAGGATTAGGTTACAACTGCAGCCAGTTGTTGCTTTATGAAATGCAGCTGTTTTTTGTCATTTGATAGCTAAAGCCAATCATGGAATTAAATACTGAAGAATATTTTCTGTTACTTTTTTGCTTTTAACCTCCCATTGGCATTGCTCCTGCACTTATCCAAGACCCTTCCACCATGGTCATAGATACAATATTCTTCCTACCTCCCTTTTCTCTTATGCTTTCACATCTCTCACCTTGTCTCTCTTTTCCCATGGCCTCTTTGATCTCCTATGATCCCTGCCCATCATCTCTTTTCCCTCTTGGTTTTCATGACTCACATTTTCTTCTCACTCTTTCTGCTTTTCCTTTTTTTGTGTTCCATAAGCAATCACACCACTCTGAGCCTGCAAACTCTCCTTGCTGCCTTGCCTTCTTTCTTCTGTTCCAGCTCTCCCCTTGGCTACCAGTCGAGAATCACACTGAACTCATATCTGCCTCCACATGGACTCTCTCTCCTGTTCTTTACACACCCACTTTGACTCCTCTGTTGCCAGGATGTCCTGCAGGGCACCTGTAGAGGCATCAAGCCCAGCACCACAAGGCCAGTAGGCATACAAGGATGGTAGGTATAGCCCACTCTTGCAACATTCCCTGTGGGGATTTCACTGGTGCTACCAGTCAGGTATGGGGAAAACTGGACTGATCATGAGGAGAGTAGCATGCAGGAGAAATTTATTGGGTTTTTTACAAGATAATCCCTTTTTCTTTTTTTCCCCCTGCTATTTTCAAACATAAAAATGCCTGATATTCTCATTAGCACCATCTTTATAATGAATAACTGATAGTAAATTTTTTTTTGGTATGGCAGCATTTTGCTAAACTCAATAGTTTTATATGCATGTGCACACTCATATCTAGAGCAAGAATCCTCTGTTATGATTCTCTCCAGCTAAAAATCATCAGAGCTGCCACTGCTCATGTAAAAGCTTATTAATAAGTTTCAGTCACCTGCATTATAATTGGTGTTCCCATTATAAAAACTGCTGGTCCGATTTGAAAGGACTGGCAAAAAAATCTGAGCCTAAAAATAAACACAAGATACCTCAGAAAATGGTAATGGATTCACTTCTGTCCTTGATTGCTTGAGTTGCATTGCCAGCTGAGCTGCCTTTGTGGGACAGAGGGCAGAGCTGATCCCAGTGAGTTTATATTGGAAAATGCTCAGATAAATAAACCAAACTTCAGGGGCTGTAGGTAATCAAAACTGAACAAGTGCTACAGGAAAATGGAGACTCAGATGTACTTTAAAGCTGAAGACAGGCATGGCCCTCTCTACTGGTATGTAATCTAATATCTCTTTCTAAAGCAGGAAAATAACAATATGTTTATTTAACTGTTTCGCCAAGGCCTCTGTTTCCTCACTGAGAGCACTGTCCTGACGCTGGCAAACTGAAGGAATTTCAAAAACAAGCAGAGCAATCATCCTTCAAGTCACCATAAAAAATGTCATGCACTGTTCACATAAGGCACTGAACTTATTTTTGGTCAGACATCTCTGAAGCATGTCTCAGTTTGAAGCCCGTTGACCATGCTATACAGCCCATTATATCATCATTTGAAGCACATTTAGCACCCCTTCACTTCTACTGAGAAAATGTGTCAGTTCTAAGGAAAGAATTGTAGATTATTGTTTTTAAATTTACTTAGACACAGATAATTTATGGGGACCATTGCACCTGTGAAACTTCCCACTGTCTCAGTAACTCTGTAATCAATGCACTCTGCAATAAGCACAGTTTTCCCTCTGTTTAACTGAATTAAACTGAAATGCCTACATCTGAGAGAGAAAATACAGATGGAACATTTGTTCAAGTTACTCAGTGGATGAACCCCTTTCTAATTACACTGCACACTTGTACTTCCCACTATGGACAAGGGAATGAAAAATGATTGCAGTAATTTGCCAAATAGGTTTATAAGGCTTTTGGAAATAGGCTCTAAGAAAACAAGGCTTGTGTTTGAAGACAAATTCCTTAGCTTTCACTCTGTCAACATATAATAACAAGCTAGCACAATATGAAAGAACTAAGAGGGTAAGCAAACCACATCCCACTCCAGTAATTTTTCCTCACAAAATAACATATTGTTCCCCTGTATTGTAAATCAGAGCACTGATTTCAGATGGTCCTAATAGGCTAGTCTGAGAGTGTAATCAACTTCCATTTCTGAGTTTTCTGTAAAAACACAAATTTGGTCAGAATACTTTTGAGAGAAAGCTCAGAAAGCAGAATGTTTTTGTACTAAGCTGCTTGCAATGCATAAGACAACAGCTGTTTGTTTTTTTTTTTTCCCTTTCATCTGAGCAGAGAGTCCCAACTCAACAACCCCTTGGCTATTCATTGAGGCAGTGTAATTTCAGCCTAGGCTGCTCTTTGATGCCTGTACCTGTTGTCTCGCTCTGGAGAGAGAAAGAGACTCAGGGTTTTTTTGAGTATTCCCGTGTTGTGAAATGAGAGGCACAAACGAGGCCAAAATATCAACTGCTAGACTATTTATTACATGAATAAAGTGGATGGATCAGAAGGGGAGAGAGAGAAATAGAGAGAGAGAGAAGAGAGAGATTAAAGGAAAGGAATATATTACCACACCCCTCACCCCCCCCAAGACAGTTTGAGTCTGTGGAGGAAAGGTGCTGCAGGAGATGTTGGGTCTGTAGAGGAAGGGTGCTGAGGCTTTAGCTGTAGAAGAGATATGGTCCTCTGAGCAGCTTCTTCAGCTCCATGTGTTGCAGCAGGTGGAATTTAGGGCACGGAGTTTAGGGTTTTCAGAGTCCAGGATCCGTTGTGTTGCCCCGTGATGTTTCCAGCGTGTGGTGCCGTCTTCTTTCTTCTGCATTTTTCTTCTTCAATTTTCTTCTTCTAAGCCAGTAGTTGCTCCAGTCTTTTATACAGTTTTTTAGTCCTCAGGCAAGTGTCAAGGTGTTGTTCCCCAGGATATAGTTCTGGGAAATCATCCTTAGGTAAGTGTCCAGGTATCGTTCCCCAGGAAATCTTTCTGTGTACTCAGGTGAGTTTGGGCAGCTGTCTGGATGGAGGGGGAAGGCCTCTGCCTCCTCCTGCTCCATCTACCTACCCACACACTCATTAAACATCAGGAAACAGGTGGTGAGTCCATTGTCTCATCATCCTCCCTTCCTGGGGTATCTGATGGCTGGAAATGATCTTGTCCTGAAGGCGTGAATACTGGGCCCTTGGGCCATTGTTGCAGGCCAGCTGCAGACCCGTGAGCAATGTTATCTTTGCACCTTCCAAGAGTCCTTCCAGTGGTTCTGCCCAACGCACATCAGCTATTGTCTGGGCAAGCAGCAAGTGATTTTATCTTTGTTGAGTCACACCAGCAGTGACAAGCTTTAGTCTCTCACACCTGTACTGTGCAGGAGGTTGGCACTGGGAGTGCCAGGTTGATGGTGCCCAAAGATGGGCACTAGAGACACTGTCCATAAAAGGTTGACAGTGCCCAAAGATGGACACTAGAGACACTGTCCATAAAACATACTAGAACATAAAATGAATTCTGGATTTTTCCTTTTCTTTTTTCCAATCCCTATCTTGGAAGTATTGTTTCTGGAAAAGATTAAATTTCTGCTTGAGACAGTATGGCTCACAGAGTTAGTATAAGCCCTTTAGACAGAGAGAATAGAATAGAATTAACCAGGTTGGAAGAGACCTTTGAGATCATCAAGTCCAACCTATCACCCAACACTATTTAACTAAACCATGGCACCAAGCACCCATCCAGTCTCTTCCTAAACTCCTCCAGCGATGTTGACTCTACCACCTCCCCGGGCAGCCCATTCCAATGACCAATCACTCCTTCTATGAAGAACTTCTTAATAACATCCAGCCTAAACCTCCCCTGGTGCATCTTGAGACTGTGTCCTCTTGTTCTGGTGCTGGTTGCCTGAGAGAAGAGACCAACCCCCACCTGGCTACAACCTCCCTTCAGGGAGTTGTAGAGACCAATAAGGTCACCCCTGAGTCTCCTGCTCTCCAGGCTAAGCAACCCCAGCTCCCTCAGCCTCTCTTCATGGGGCTTGTGC
Organism: Colaptes auratus; assembly: GCA_015227895.2. Taxonomy (NCBI): domain Eukaryota; kingdom Metazoa; phylum Chordata; class Aves; order Piciformes; family Picidae; genus Colaptes; species Colaptes auratus. The sequence goes on from CM037631.1 coordinate 5,873,536, forward strand.
TGCAAACCCCTCCCCAGCTTTGTTGGCCTTCTCTGGACACATTCCAGCAGCTCCACATCCTTCCTAACCTGAGGGGCCCAGAACTGGACACAGTGCTCAAGGTGTGGCCTAACCAGTGCTGAGTCCAGGGGCAGAATGACTTCCCTACTCCTGCTGGCCACACTGTTCCTGATGCAGGCCAGGATGCCATTGGCCTTCTTGGCCACCTGAACACACTGCTGGCTCATGTTCAGCCTACTAGCGACCAGATGAAAATACCAAACTGTGAAAGTAATCCAAAAGTTCTACTCATCCCTTCAACATAATTTTACACAAACTGATCATAGTATAATGTTGCCACTGGACATTACACATGGTGAAATACCTACTATTGTTATTCTTATGGAGGCAATGCAAACTTTAGAGAAATAAGAAATCAGTCACCATTTTCATTCCAACATTTTGACTGAAAACAAAGAAGTAGTTTCCATGTCATTAATAACAACAACAACAATAATAATAAATAGTGGTAGTAGTAGTAATATCCATAAAACACTAATTGAACTTTTGGAAATTGAAAGGTTTATGCTGACTTTGTGCGCTTGCTTCAAATTGACGTTTGGCCTGAAGAGGCAGGAACATCCTTCCTGTAGACCCTGGCAAAATAATTCCTATTATTTAAAACAACACTAAAAATATTTGAATAAAAAAAATTAATTCCATTTCACTTCTTTTTACAGTGGCATAAAACTCAACTTCCTCACAGTTCCTAGGGAAGAGCAGAGCATACCAACAAAAGTTAGAGGACACAGTCTCAAGCTGTGCCAGGGGAGGTTCAGACTGGATGTTAGGAAGAAATTCTTCACAGAGAGAGTGGTTTGCCTTTGGAATGGGCTGCCCAGGGAGGTGGTGGAATCACCATCACTGGAGGTGTTTAGGAAGAGACTTGATAGGGTGCTTAGTTACATGGTTTAGTTGATGAGGTGGTGTTGGATGATGGGTTGGATGAGATGATCTTGAAGGTCTCTTCCAACCTGGTCTATTCTCTTCTCTTCTCTCTACTTCTCTTCTTTCTCTATCTCTTTCTTTCTCTTCTCTTCTATTCTTTCTCTCTCTCTCTTCTCTTCTCTATTCTAAAATAAGGTGATTCTCCCAGTAGACAAATGAGGAATCAAGTCCTCCAAACAGTGCCAGACTAAGGGACACATATGTCAACCAGGTACATCATACCTGGTAGAAATGCCAGACCTGAGGCACAGGGTGAGGGGAAGGGAGTGTCACAAGTCTCGTCTCTTGTCCAGGAAGCTGGGTGATGAAACCAGGGCATCCTCCATACAGCAGCATCATCACTGTTCACAAGCACCACACAGAAAGTTCACTCAAGTAGAGCCTAACAGGAGTCAGACATTGGCCTATGAACTTTTCTATTTCGTGGTCAGTCTGCATATCTCCTACTGTCAGTTAAACTAATCAGGATCATAGGGTCCCTAGAGAGCACAAGGGCATATCATGTTCTTCTGTCTCATGAGCTCTTGGAAACTCTGATTAGGATATGCATGCAATTTAATAAGGCACTTCTGGAGAACATAGCCACTTTTTTAAACAGCATCCAGGTAATGGTGGCAAAGCCATATGCCTAAAAGCAAAGATCTGGCCTCTTTGTTGCACCCAGGCAGAGACTATGTTAGTGGCTTAATTAGAGAAATATCATTGCTGCTTCAGTGTTTAGCTGTGATGATGATTCACTTTTTGTGACTTACCTGTTTGCTGTGTCTTTGGTCTCACCTAACCAGTAAAATGATGGTGGTATCCAAATACATTATACTGCTGTACAATTTTTTTCATTTGAGAGTCCCAGAGTATGCATGAAATGTGAGACCAAATCTGCAACTCCTTTTCATACCTTAAAGCATTCTTTGCATCAGTGTAGTTCTGATAGATTTTGCATTGAATGTAAAAGATTTCCACTAATATCAGGAAGATCCACATTATTCATATCTCCTAAAAGAAAATGAATCTTGGGGCGGAAAATCTTCCAAGAGCTATGATTATTACTGCCCGAGTCATACAGGGGGCAAAAGAACAAATTTGAAATGGTTTCATATCAGCAGCTGAGACCCTAGTAAGCTTCTGAGCCTTGTAAGAGACAAGCTACTTGCTGGCTTCTCAGGATTTAAAAAGTACAAAATTCCTTTTAGTACATCAATTTTATTATTTTTTTTTTGCCAGAGAGTGTGGATCCTGTGGATAATCATGCCACAGCAGGACACAGCTCACTGCAGAGCCAACAGAAGAAACATTATGCTGCTGAAGCTGACAAAGTAGGGGGCAGGAGGGAATTTTGAAATCTCCTTCAGTCTCATGCTAACTAAAGTATTGTTCTTTTATAGATTTAATTTCTCTGTGTATGTATGTTACCAAACATAAGTAAGTGCCTTTACTGCAATATTTGTCTTCCACTCCTAGCCTCTTTCCCTTTTTATAACCATCTCTTTAATAAACTTAGGGATCCCTGAGAAGGTCACACATTCTACACAGAGTGAGCTTCACAATCTTGAATCCAGCCTACCTGGGAGATGCTACAGAATTTCTACAGAGGTCAGGCTGACAGGTCTGTAATTCCCTGGCTCTTCCTTCCAGCCTTCTTGTGGATGGGCACCACGTTGGCCAGCTTCCAGTCTTCTGGGACCTCTCCAGTGAGCCAGGACTGATGAAAAATGATGGAGAGTGGCTTGGCCAGCTCATCTGCCAGATCTCTCAGCACCCTAGGCTGGATCCCATCCAGTCCCATGGACTTGTGGCTGAGTAGGTCTCTGACTGCTTCCTCCTGGATCACAAGGGAACTATACTGCTCCCTGACTCCATCTGCCAGCTCAGGAGGCCAGTTGTCCAGAAGACAACCTATCCTGCTGCTATTAAAAATTGAGGCAAAGAAGGTGTTAAGTACCTCTGCCTTTCCTCATCTTTAGTTACAATATTTCCCTCTATGTGTGCTAAGGAGTGGAGGTTGTCCTTGCCCCCCTCTTGCCATAAATGTATTTATAAACACATTTTTTGTTGTCCTTCACAGCAGAGGCCAGTCTAAGCTCTAGATGGGCTTTTGCCTCTCTATTTTTTTTCCTACATGACCTAGCAACATCCTTAAACATTTCATGGGTTACCTCTCCTTCCTCCCAAAGATGATACACCCTCTTTTTCCCCTTAATTTGTTCAGAAGCTCCTTGCCCATCCAGGCTGGCTGTCTCCCCCGATGGCTCCTCTTCTGGCACACTGGGACAGCCGTTCCTGTGCCTTCAAGAATTCGTTCTTGAAGTAGGTTCAGCCCTTCTGGACCCCTTTGTTTTTTGAGGGCTGTTTCCCAAGGTACCTTCTGAGGTAGTTTCTTAAGTAACCTGTAGTCCGCCCTCTGGAAGTCCAGAGTGGAGGTTTCCTTGCTGCCCCTCTTAGCTTGACTGTGTATTGAAAACTCAGTCATTTCATGGTCACTGGACCCCAGACAGCCTCCAACCACCACATCTCCACCAGCCCTCTCTGTTTGTAAAAAGAAGGTCAGCAAAGCCTTACTCCGGTAGGCTCACACAGCAGCTGTGAAAAGAAACTATCCTCTATACACTCTAAGAACCTTCTAGACTGCCTCTTCTCGCTGTGTTAAGTCCCAGTAGATATCTGGCAAGTTAAAGATGCCCATAAGAACAAGGTCTAGTGATCTTGAGACAGCTCTAGCTGCCTATAGAGTAATTCATCAACTTTCATCCTGGTTGGGTGGTCTAACAGACTCCAACCAGGATGTCAGCCTTGTTGGCTTCCCTCTAATTCCACAGGTGCTCAACTTGATCATCCAATCCCTATTCCATGGCATCTAGAGCTTCCTGATGTACAGCAGCAGACTTCCCTGTGGGAGGATCTGGTCAATATATGGGGCCCTCTCTTCCCCTCAGGAGGGAATCACCAGAAGTCCTGATGCTGGGAGCAAGCTGTTTTGCTTTAGGCAACCCCTCATGGTGTGGTTCTTTCATTCACCTCACCTCAACTTCCTGTGCCCATACTTGTTTTGCAAGGGCAGCTGGGAACATGAGGGGAGCTGTGAGGATTTTCTCTTGCCTCTCCTAACAGTGACCTGTATTCATCCTGCTGCTCTGGGTCACCCCTTCTAGGGGAGTCTACAGTGCCTAGTTCCTCAAATCCAACTCCCTTCACATTCCTTACAGTCCTAAGTCCAGCAACTTCTTCCTTCAGTTCAGCCACTAGAGTAAACAGATAATTGAGCTGCTCACACCTAATGCAGGTCTTATCTCCACTGCCCTCTAATTCAAGTGCCAGGCTCCAGCACTTTCTTCAGCCAGTTTCCTGGACACCTGCCTGCGTAAGTTCAACCTCAGTCTGGGTCAACACAGATCCTTTGAAAACAGCTTTGTGGCAAGTTGCAACCATCCCAGGAGATGGGCTCCTCACTCTGGGGCCCTTCCCATAGGAAAGTAACCTAAGAGCAAACTTGCCTGGGCTTCAAGACCAGCAGTGAACCTTTACCCGAACACAAAAGGAAAAACTGTTCATCTGAGGGCTCTCCTCAAAGCCTTCCTGCCTTCATTGCTTTTCATCTTTGTTAAATGTGAGAGAAAAACTCCCAGTTTGTTTTTCAACATGTTTGTGGTTTTCTTTTTCTAGATCTACCTGCTCAATTGTTGCTCCTGCATCCTGGTTTCTGCTCCTTCTGCCATTTGCCCATGGATCTGGATGAGATCACAGATTTCTGGGCTCCTTTGCATGGCTATGCCCTTTAGATACATGCATCTCTCACTTTATCCTTGACCATTCATTTCCTCTGGTTGCCCTGTAGCAGTTGCCCTTCCCTAGTGTAGTCAGATGAAACAGCGCTAGAAAAGAAACATCTCCAAGTAGCCTGACGGTGAGGAAAGGATGTGAATCTTCTTCTGAGCAATTGGACATGCATTTCCAGGGCATTCAAAGCAACCACCAGAAATGTTAAGTGCAGTCAGACTCTACAAACTCTGCAGAGAGTCTTATTGCTAAGTTCTATGTTTCTGCTCAGCAGATGCAAAGCCTCTAGTGGCTCATGGCCCAGGAAAATGAGGGGGGTTACACTACAGCTCCAATATCAAGTTGCCAAAAGTGAAGTATTTTTTTCTTCTAAGCACAGGCTTGGAAAAAAACCCAAAAAACCAACAAAACCCACCAAACCAGTAACAACAAGAAAATAGCCCAGAATCACTTAGTGCTTAAAACTTCTCTCTTGCTTTTGCCTCATTTTCAGAAGGGGCTTAGCAGAATCCAAACTCTACCCCGGTTTTAAGCCTGATGCACAAACAGATGACAATAGCAAAGTTTTAAGTTACTGAAATTTGTATTGCAAAATGACATAGTAGAGTCAGAGAAGCCTGTTGTCTTGCATCTGTTATTTGGTTCAATGTGTCTAACATCTGGAACATTAAACTGCCATTCTGATTTTTTGTCAGATTTTTTGTAAAATTAGATTTCTTGTGTGTTTTTTGCTTAAAATCTCTGCGAGGAGGTTCACAGTCTTGGCAGCTTCTGCTATCTCAGCTCTAATAATGCCCATACTTTGAGAGACAAAACGTACATTGATCATGCCGTGGATTCCTATTTCACCAGATGCATTGTTTCAGGCCTTTATGATTTCATACTGGATTTCATCTATTCTGAGAAGAGGAGAGAGACATGCAAGAGAGGTTCAGGAACATTTTTCCCATGAACATGTTTGTCTGAAACATGATTAAAAGGGCCTGCTAGGGAGAAAATACAGTATTTTGCTTTCAAAAATTGCCATGTGTTACAGCTAGGTCAAAACTGACTTTTTGCATGCCCAGTTTATTATAGGCTTCTAAAGATTTTTTATCTGTTCATTACAGTAGCAGAGCAAAGTGATTCTGGGTTAATTGCTCATTTTCGGGGAAGAGATTTGGAATAAGAGCCTTAAAAAGTTTCCTAATGATCTTGGACTGATTTTTTTTTCTCTCTAGACTAAAGGCTGCGGAGATCAAAGATGAATGAAGACATTGGGGTGAGCAGAAAGCAACTGCAGTGTTTCCTTTTTTCCCCCCTTCATTTAGAGAAGTCAAAATTTGGAGTGCTATTGCAGAAATGAAGAGGGGAAATTATGTCTCTCTATTCACCCAGAACCAATGAAAATCTGTCTTGCAGCTCTTCTCATATAGAAAATAACCAGTCTGTCAACAAGGCCCTACTTAATGAAATCCTCATTTTGTGCTCCACATTGGCTTTTATATGAAAGTGTTGACGGATAAGCTTATTCAGTGTTAGTTTTGGGGGTTTCTGGAAGGAAACAACTTGCTTGAATCACTTCTAAAATTAATAAAATACAAGCCATAACATACAGTGGCAAAACCAGGTTAGTGTGGTTGCTCCAGAAATCCTGCTGAATGTCCCTGAACCCTCAGCATCAAGATGCTAAGCAAAGAAGACAGCAGGAGAACAAAAACATAAACAATACACTTTAAAAAATGCTCTCTCCTCCCCTTGCTTTCCCTTCTGTTCCTTTCCTTTTCCTCTCCTTTTCCTCACATGTTCTTTGGCATTTATCTGCCGTGACAAGCCTCATTTCTCCTTTTAAAAGAATGCATAAGTGAGCTATGAATATTTGATCCTTTTTTAAACAAATATTTTGGCTTGACAAGTCACAGCAGATAAGACTACTCGAGATGGTAGCCAGCTGCTCTGGAGGAGGAAGCATAGGTAAAGCAGAGACCAGTGTTGGAGAAACCACCTTTCCCAGACGCTGTGTGCAGGCTGCTACACAAGGCAGGACATCAGCCACATATAACGCTCCTTAACTTCTGCAAACCTCCTGATTTTGCACCAATATCTTCAAAGTTGTTGCTGATTCTGCAGATTGGTGCTGGAGGACAAATTCAGCATTTACATGAGCAGCCCCACTGACTGTTGGAAACAGTCATGGTTTATAGTCAAACACCTTTGTGCGTCCTTCCAGGATGATGGTATAAACAGTGCTTCGTTAGGGTTTTGTCACCTTCTGGGTTTTTAGGAGTTTTTGATCTGTGTCACTGGGCAAATTAGCTGACTTTGCACTCAGCTCAGGCTAACTGCTTTATAGAGAAGCTACCAGCGTCACACCACAGTGAAATTTTAATAAATGAAGTGACTAAGCATTTCTTTACATTGTATTTCAGACTCGACTTGCAAGTATATTGCAGTCTGCACAATCACTTCCCAGGTACTGTACTGTACTGACAGTTTGAGCCAGTGACAAATAAACAGATTTTCAAAGAAATCCTCGTACCTGTATTGCACTGGGCTTGGGAACATTGTCATTGTATTTCAGCTGAAAATTGTCTGGTTTGGGGCAAACCTCTGTGGTAAAAAGTAAGAAACTGAAACTCATTTCAGTCACTGTTTTACGTTATATGCAGTTGTGACTATGGACAACTTGAAAAGAAGGCTTCAGAAGACTTTCCATTTGGCCCGGGAGGAAAACCTGTTGTTGAGTGTGAGAATCTTTTTACTAAGGTGACTCCTTTCCCATGTGCATTTTGGTTTATATTTTATTATGGCTTTGAACCAAGCAACATTTCAAACAGTAGTCAAAGGTGAAAATTACTGATAAGCACAGGAATAGGGAACAATTTAATCACTGCATTAGAAATCCTGTCTGAGACTGTTCTTAACTTTAACCTAAGCTACCATAAAAAGATTCATATCGATTCAGTGCCCAAACATTGTGACCCTCTTATATAAGTTTCTAAGACATGCATTAGTAATGTGGTTCTAACTGCTGTAGGTAATGAGCAATGACCCTCCTGAATGTCATCTCACTGCTGCAGACACATACAGGCACATTTCTGCACCATCTGAGGGACGGCTTGAGCAGTGATGTCCAAGACCTGTACTCCCTACTGTTGATAATTCATCCTAGCAATGTTATAGGTCTATTACATAGGTTATTGTCCAGAGAGGGGCAATGGGGCTGGTGAGAGGCCTCGAGCACAAGCCTATAAGGAGAGGCTAAGGGAGCTGGGATTGTTTAGCCTGGAGAAGAGGAGGCTCAGGAGAGACCCTGTTGCTGTCTACCACTACCTGAAGGGAGGTTGTAGCCAGGTGGGGGTTGGTCTCTTCTCCCAGGCAACCAGCACCAGAACAAGAGGACACAGTCTCAAGCTGCACCAGGGGAAGTTTAGGCTCGAGGTGAGGAGAAAGTTCTTCACAGAGAGAGGTGTTAGCCATTGGAATGGGCTGCCCAGGGTGGGTGGTGGAGTCACCGTCCCTGGAGGTGTTCAAGAAGGGATTGGGCATGGCACTTGAAGCCATGGTTTAGTAGTCATGAGGTCTGTGGTGACAGGTTGGGCTTGATGATCTTTGAGGTCTTTTCCAACTTATTGATTCTGTGATGCTATGATTCTATTGTACTTTAGATCTATATCATTAGTGGTTAGATCCGGACAGAGCATAATGCTAGGGTGATGTCCTCCAAGATATTACAGAATTCATTGCACTTCATGTATAAATTTGAGAAGATCTTGACAAGGACTTGGTTATTCTGCAGTGCAAAAAAAAAAAAATAAAATTGCATGACAAAGTAGCAAATGTCACAGAAATATGCTTTTGTGCTGTGCAGTGCTTGGGGGATGTTTGTGGAAGGATGGTGAGATTGGTGGAGAAGGCGAAGTTGCTTTTTTTAATATGGTGTATAGTCTTTTACATTAAACTTCCACAGATTAAAGCACTCATGGTAGTGTGTCCTTGTGACAATCTCTTTCAAGATGTTACTCTTCCTTCAAAGAAGAGGAAAGGCAGAACCTGTAGCTTTAAATTGTCCGAGCATGGGAAAATCAGACACGGTAATAAAAGTGGATGTTTGACTGTGTCAGAAAATTTATTAGATAAGGGTCTCCAGCTCAGTGCATTCCTATGTAAAATTCTTGGCAAGCTGCCAGAAATTGAACTCTGAGCATTAGCACAGTAGAAAATATTTATACTGGTGTAAGGCTGCTGGCTGTGATATGTTTCTGCTTATTTAAAACAACTTGCCACACATTCAATGATGTCAATAGAAGTCAAACTGTAGGGAGCCACACAATTTAATGAATCAATTAAATGCTTTCCCCATAATAAGTAATACTATGTGGGGAAAAAAATGAATACTTAACCTGTGAAAATAATTTGTGAGCTGCAAGAACATATACAGTAGCAGTCAATATTAGCTTTCTTAAGATGTTCAGTCAATCCAATGGCTTCCCCAGTAGACACAGTAGATTGTTTTTGTGTTCTTGGTTTGGGGCTTTTGTTTGACTTTTATCTTTGTTTGTTTGTTTTGTGTTTGTTTGGGGTTTTTTTTTTTGGGGGTTGGTTTGTGTTTTTGTTTTTTTTTTTTTGGGGGGGGGGGTGTTCTTTTGAGCCCATGAGAAAGACTTTTCAAGTATATTCCACTATTTTTACTTTATTAGGATGAAGATTTTACATAAGTGCTAAGTTCGACTCACAATGAGTAGGACTATCTTGAAATAAAATTTTTGCTTCATCTGAATATTGGCCTAAATTCTGGTAGTTAGGACCTTTTCAAGAATTTTTTTATAACTGGCCCTTTTGAAGGAGACATCTTTTAATCTCTGCACAACTTTGGCTCAATGAGCTGCCTTGAGCATCATTTTCTTATGGTACCACTTCTGTCCTTCTTATGATTTACTTTTGAATGTAGCACTAGTGGATATTTCCCTTGAAATCTGGAGGGAAAAAGGCCTTCCCCGACTCAACCTTGTGACCAAAGCCACTTTGCTTTGTCAGGGGGACTGCATGCCTTTGATTTCAACCTAGTTTCAATGGGGTTAGTATGGACTGCAAGTACAGAAGAAGCACAAATAGTTAATAACTGAACGACAGTTTTCTCTCTAAGAATTCTGACAGAAAGAAAGCAGAAATTTACTAAATTCTAGAAAATCTTTCTCTCAAAAATTAACTTTGCATATAACTACACATGGCTTTAACTACTGGTTTTTAATATGGTTTTTTATGAACAATGATGGTGTAAGTAAAATAATTCTGTCCAGTTCTGGGCCCCTCAGTTTAGGAAGGCCATCGAGACACTTGAATGTGTCCAGAGAAGGGCAAAAAGGCTGGTGAGAGGCCTTGAGCACAAGCCTTATGAGGAGAGGCTGAGGGAGCTGGGATTGTTTAGCCTGGACAAGAGGAGGCTCAGGGGTGACCTCATTGCTCTCTACAACTATCTGAAAGGTGGTTGTAGCCGGGAAGGGATTGGTCTCTTCTCTCTAGCAACCAGCATCAGAACAAGGGGACACAGTCTCAAGCTGCATCAGGGGAAGTTTAGGCTTGAGGTGAGGAGAAACTTCTTCACAGAGAGAGTCTTTCATCATTGGAATGGGCTGCCTGGGGAGGTTGTGGAGTCACTGTCCCTGGAGGTGTTCAAGAAGGGATTGGATGTGGCACTTGGTGCCATGGTCTAGTCAGGTTGGACTCGATGATCCTTGAGGTCTCTTCCAACCTTGGTGATACTGTGATACTGTGAATTCCTTATTTATCTGGGCTTTTCACAGCATTTGATCCTTGTCTTTAATGACAGGAAAAAATTCTAAGATCAATATAAGGCCTTGATTATCCTGTCATTTACAAAGCAGAATACTATGAATTTTTTTTTTCAGTCCTGGTTTCCTGTGGGTTGAAAAGGTACTCATGTCAAATCTTCTCCTTTTGTTTTACATTAAGCAGGATACAAAAAAATTTGCCAACATCAATTCCAGCTTCCTTAGAGCATTTATATCAGTCAGACTAACACCCTGTTTGTGAATTCAGACTAATCACAATTTCCCATTTATTCAGATCGTGGAATTTAAGAAAATATCCTTCAAACTCTCAATTAAAACTAACACACTCATTTCCTAGCAACTTTAGAAAATACAGGCCAAATACAAACTAAAGGCCATGTTTCACATCTGGTACTCAAATTCTAGGAGAAAGATGTAAGTTTTCACTGAGGTTGAAAGGACCATCCAAAAACAAAACCTGCAGGTATGAATAAATAGAACAGCTGGGATGAATGATAAATCAGCTAGCCTCCTCATGTATTTTACTAAGTCAATATTCATACTTCAAATGAAAAATTAGGTTATAATACATCAAGTTCCTGAAAAATAATGTCACTGATGGGAATGGAACTCACATCTAAGGCTGCCAGATTTTGCTGGGCTATAATATGTTGGTTGGAAAGCTATATTCTTACTGCATTTTAGTAGTAGTGCATGCTAGTTAATCAAATACAACAGTTCCTTAAGCTGTCTACTAGAGGAACAAGATATATGTAAGTTGCCACCTTCATGTTGCCTGCTCCACTGTAGCCAGTACACAGAATTACTGGCAAGCAAAGAGCACTTTTACTGAAGTGTAAGCTAAAATGTCTTACAGTTTTATCAAGAGAAGAGCATTCACATGGACCATTAACAGTACTTTTCTCCTGTGTGTTAGGCCATCAAATGTATTCAAGCTATGGCTTAAAACACAACAAACAAAAACCCAAGAAGAAAACTACCCCTCATCCTGAAGACTGCCATAGTTGTCTGTCTTATCCTGTTACACTTTCTTTAAAGGGACCATTATTTTCATAATACAGCCACTTCAGAGATGGAAAACTCAAAATCATGTGCTCAGGATAATCACAGATGTGAATGGTGATTTGGAGAGCTTAGCTGCTTCTTTGTTGGAATGGGTAAATCTAAGAAGTAGTAAAATTCACTCTTTTTATAGAGAAATTTTCCTCCCAAACTGTGGGCAGAAAGTATTGTGTGAATGATTTTGTAGAATTCCATGATCTCATGAGAACAGATTCTACTTGTGAAGGCAGAGTGAATATATATGCAAGGAAGGATGGTTGTATTTCTACTTGAAATAAACAAGATTTCAGTATATTGCTTTAAAATGTACTCCTTTTGCTTCTGTGGCAAAATGTCTAAATGGGACCAGCAGCCTATTTCAGTTCAGTTTTTGGTGTCTCAATATCATTTTTTCTAGCTCTCCCAAGGCACAGTGGTGTACAGAGGACCTAATAGAAGGTGCAACTTCACAGAGCTTTTTGTCATGAAGGGATCATCTTGAATTAGAGTAAACATCTAATATATAGTCAGAAGTACATTTTTGCTGGGCTGGATTAAAGAATTTACTGGCACATCTCCATTAGTATGACTCTCTGTACTAGGAAACAGTCAATCTTTTATTACATGGGATAGCCCTGTGGGATTGCTTTAGTGATTCATTATAGAAATCAAAGTAAAATCTGCAGTATTGTGCAGTTTGGCTCATCCAATTGGAAAAAGCCCTAATGATCAAAAAAAGCATGTGTTCTTACTCACATATGTTTTATGACATGCCTGTAAAATGTACCTACCACAGTTTTTGATTGTTTCACAGACAATATGCACAGTAATTTTCAGGCTTCTATTGTTCTACAGCTGAAGCCATGAATGCCCCATTGGTCACCAACATGAGTCACAAGTACATTTACATCTACCAAAGAGACATGACTTTAACTGCTATGTTTTATCAGTAAAATTTATTCCTTAAACGTATAGAAATTACAGTGTTGCATTTGAGATGACTCCAAAGAATATGTCAGTTTTTCAACCATAAACAACCATGTCTGAGCATTTATAACTTGGCAGAAAGGCCTTTTTGAGGCATATATCCTTGTAGCCCAGAAACAGTCTGCCAGCCTTACTTGAAGGCATATCACTTTAACTCTACAAGGACTTTCATTCATTTCAATGGGCAGAACCAGGCAGGCAAGAGATTCTAGATAATTTAAGAGGTTGATTTTAACAATTTAAACATATTTTTCACCAAAAACAAACCTGGAACAACAACAACAAAAGTATGTTTTTCTTTTAGCAAATGTTTTTGAAGGAAACTTACTGCAGAAATAATAAAAAGGTGACATTTCAGTCCTGCTGAAATCCAAAGGAGATTTCATATTGAATCTCACTTGTTCAGATCTGTATTTGAAAGCACGTAGTTACCTTCTCAGGCTACCAGGTAGTGATAGGACTAGGGGGAATGGATTGAAGCTGGAGGTAGGGAGATTCAGGCTGGATATGAGGAGGAGATTCTTCACCATAAGAGTGGTGACGCCCTGGAATGGGTTGTCCAGGGGCGTGGTTGAAGCCCTGTCCCTGGAGGTGTTTCAGACCAGGCTGGATGAGGCTTTGTCCCAGCCTGATCTAGTGCAGGGTGTCCCTGCCCACAGCAGAGAGGTTGGAACTAGGTGATCCTTGTGGTCCCTTCCAACCCTGACTGATACTATGATACCTTTTGGTAGTCACTTTGTATTACTAAACTGCACTTTTGTAGAGTTTACTATCACAGAGTCACCGAATCACAGAATCAATAAGATTGGAAGAGACCTCAAAGATCATCAAGTCCAACCTGTCACCACAGACTTCATGACTAAACCATGGCACTAAGTGCCACATCCAATCCCCTCTTGAACACTTCCAGGGATGGTGACTCCACCACCTCCCTCGGCAGCCCATTCCAATGGCTAATGACTCTCTTAGAGATGAACTTTCTCCTCACCTCCAGCCTAAACTTCCCCTGGTGCAGCTTGAGACTGTGTCCTCTTGTTCTGGTGCTGGCTGCCTGGGAGAAGAGACCAACCCCCTCCTGGATACAACCACCCTTCAGGTATTTGTAGACAGCAATAAGATCTGAGCCTCCTCTTCTCCAGGCTAAACAATCCCAGCTCCCTCAGCCCCTCCTCGTAGGGCTTGTGCTCAAGGCCTCTCACCAGCCTCATTGCCCTTCTCTGGACGTTCAAGAGTCTCAATGTCCTTCTTAAACTGAGGGGCCCAGAACTGGACACAGGACTCAAGGTGTGGCCTAACCAGAGCTGAGTACAGGGGCACAATGAATTCCCTGCTCCTGCTGGCCACGCTATTCTTGATGCATGCCAGGATGCATATATAATCGCATTTGAGCGGTGATCCAGTAGTAGTGGAAAAGGTTCATTGCTATTATGCCTGAGAGAACAGAGGTTTTATAGAACCCAGTGAATTTGCAGGCATGCTGTTTCTCACAGGAATGACTGCAGGAAGGGAGAGAATCTAAGGTTTGGATAGCTTGTCTTAAATTCCCAGGTCTTTGAGTGCCAGTAATTCAATTACAAAAATTCTTAATTTTCATAGCCAACGGCTGTGATGTGGTCAGGGGAAGTGTCCATTTTTTATTACAGAACAAAAATCCAGACCTCTCTGGACACCATCTGCTTCTTGTTTTTTGAAACTTCCTTATATTCGTCCTATCTGTGGACATTTCCAAACCATATTTTCCCAGTCAAATCCCCACAATACGAACTGAACTCACATTAAATTTTGAGCTGCCACTTGGTGTCCCAGTTGACCAGCAAGCCTTCATATATGCTTTGAATGTTGCTACAGCTCCTCACCTTTTAAATAACTGCCATGATGCCCTGGTCTCTTTAGAGGAGATTAGTCACTGTATTAAAAGTTTTTAATGAGAGGAACTGTTCAAAAACACTTTGCAGCTATAACACTAAGTGACAAACGCCTGAAAAGATTTGAATCACTGGCTTCTGGGTGCCAGTAATGCTCCGTTATCTAGAGTGTGCCTGAGCTGCATGCCAGAGAACAGAAGAGTGAGTATTATAAATTAGAGATTACAGAAACAGAGATGTGGCTTGTTGGCACAGGTAATCTTCTACTTGCAAACATGGAAATTTGTACCAGAACTCAAAGTGATCTAGAGTATAAAGTCAGGAGGAGACTTGATGGGGTGCTTGGTGCCATGGTTTAGTTGTTTAGGTGGGTTGGATTGGCTGATAGGTTGGACATGATGATCTTGAAGGTCTCTTCCTACCTGGTCTCTATTCTATTCTATTCTATTCTATTCTATTCTATTCTATTCTATTCTATTCTATTCTATTCTATTCTATTCTAAAAGAGGAGGTTTTGCACTCTGTTAAGAGGAAAGGTCAGCTAAAAATGGTATTCAGACAGCAACAGCTCAAGCTGTAGAAACTCGAGTCATGTAGAAGCTCTCCTCTTGCCCTGCAATAGGAACAAGATCATGGCCCTCTAAGCCACTTCTGCAGATCTGCTCACATCTACTCTGCCCAGGGGGCAGCATCTGCAGGAGCAGCCACCCCAGCCAAACTTCACAGTCACAGGTTTGTGCACTGCGCATGTGGTTGCACTGCTGTCTGCACACGTCCCCATATCTGCATGGTGTCTCTGATTTTTTTCTCCGTCATTTGTTACCCAAGCAATGTTCATTTTTCATTAATTCTTGCTATTGTAGAGCAACAGATACTTTAAGGACTGTTCTGCTACACCATGCAACAAATAATACAGTGTAGTTGAATCACAGAATCATAGAATCAGCCAGGTTGGAAGAGACCTCAGAGATCATCAAGTCCAACCTCTCACCTAACATCTCATGACAAATAAACCATGGCTCCAAGTGCCACATCCAATCCTTTTTTGAACACCTCCAGGGATGGTCACTCCACCACCTCCCTGGGCAGCACATTCCAATGGCCAATTACGCTTTCAGTGAAGAACTTTCTCCTCACCTGGAGCCTAAACTTCCCCTGTCACAGCTTGAGACTGTGTCCTTGACTGTCCAAAGCTGAAATGCCCCGTTCTTTTCCATTTCTTGTTTCCTAGTGTCTGCAGTGTGATTGGGTTCTCAGTAGTACTTAAAAAAAAAAAAATCAATTATGTACCCTTGACTTAGTTTTTATGATTCAAACCTTGCTCTTTCCATAAACAATTAATAGCACAAAAGGTAAGAGCAACAGTGCTGCCAGAATAATTATCTTTCCTATTTCAGGTGTTGATTGTGTAGTTTGATCCATTTGACTGGTAAAACTTGCCTGTACTGAGCCATTTGCAGGAATCCCACAGAATCACAGAATCACCAAGGTTGGAAGGACCTCAAAGATCATCAAGTCCAACCTGTCACCACAGACCTCATGATTAAACCATGGCACCCATTGCCACATCCAATCCCTCTTGAACACCTCCAGGGATGGTGACTCCACTACCTCCCTGGGCAGCACATCCCCATAGTCAATTCCTCTTTCTGGGAAGAGAACTTTCTCCTCACCTCCAGCCT
This sequence comes from Colaptes auratus, assembly GCA_015227895.2. Taxonomy (NCBI): domain Eukaryota; kingdom Metazoa; phylum Chordata; class Aves; order Piciformes; family Picidae; genus Colaptes; species Colaptes auratus. The sequence continues at coordinate 5,889,661 of CM037631.1, forward strand.
AAACCTCCCCTGGCACAGCTTGAGACTGTGTCCTCTTGTTCTGGTGCTGGTTGCTTGAGAGAAGAGACCAAACCCCTCCTGGCTACAACCACCCTTCAGGTAGTGTAGATGGCAATAAGGTCTCCCCTGAGCCTCCTCTTCTCCAGGCTAAGCAATTCCAGCTCCCTCAGCCTCGAAGGGAAGCTTCGAAGCATGGCATGTCTTTGGTTAAAGTTTGCTGTAAAATTAATGACCTTTCTTTTCTTTTTTTCTTTTTTTTTTCTTAATTTTTTTTTTTTAATAGGCAATAAATAGTAAAATAAATATACATGAACTAAAGTATACACTCTAATGTGTAATCATATGGCTTTCTATACTGGGCACTGCAAAATATAAGGCTTTCCATGATGGAAACAATGCAGAAATCTGCAGCACCCATGTCTCTCGTGCTTAATGATGAATTAACTCCAGAACTTCAAGTGGTTTGGAACACGTTTTCTTTTCCACTATAATGTTTCATGAAGTGTGAGTTGTTGCAATTTCTTCTCTTTTTTTTCTGCAGATGTTGCTGGCAGTGCTACACCACGTTTTCTGATTGATACGGTAGAGGTGATTGAAAAGGAACATAGAACTGAAGTGGATCACTGTTCTGCCTGACACTGTTGCAAAAAGATCACAAGACAAATATTACAGACCCACTTTGAATGGTTTCAGAACCAGTACTTAATATACCTCTTGGGACTTCTGTTCCAATGATTCATTTAATGCTGTGGCCCTGAGAAGGGCACGCATGAATAATGGCTCATGAAGTGCAGTGAGTGTTGTTGTTGCCCCAGCCAGCATTGTCAAACTTTTGTCCTCTCTCTATTGCATATATACGGTATATGGTACTTAGTTTCATAGTTTCAGTTAGGGTTGGAGGGAACACAAGGATCATCTAGTTCCAACCCCGGCCATGGGCAGGGACACTCTACACTAGATCAGGCTGGACAGAGCCTTATCCAGCCTGGGCTTAAACACCTCAAGGGATGGGGCACAACACCTCCCTGGACAACCCATTCCAGGGCTTCGCCACCCTCATGGTGAAGAACTTCCTCCTCACATCTAGCCTGAATCTCCCCACCTTCAGCTTCATTCCATTCCCCTAGTCCTATCACTCCTGATAGCCTGAAAATTCCCTCCCCAGCCTTCTTGTAGGCCCCCTTCAGATACTGGAAGGCCACAATGAGGTCACCCCGGAGCCTTCTCTTCTCCAGACTGAACAGCCCCAACTCCCTCAGTCTGTCCTCATAGGAGAGGTGCTCCAGCGCTCTGATCATCCTCGTGGTCCTTCTCTGTACATGTTCCAGCACCTCCATATCCCTCTTGTAATAGGGGCTCCAGAACTGGACGCAGCACTCCAGGTGGGGTCTCACCAGAGCTGAGTAGAGGGGGAGAATCACCTCCCTTGACCTGCTGGCCACTCTTCTCCTGATGCGGCCAGGATCTGATTGGCTTTTTGGGCTGCAGTGCACATTGAGAGCTCATGTTGAGCTTCTGTCCACCAGCACCCCAAGTCTCTCTCTCTGGGCTGCTCTCCTCCAGTCACTGCCCAGCCTGGATTTGTGCCTGGGATTGCCTCGACCCAGATGCAGGACCCTGATACCCCAAGATACCAACTTGCTGTGATTGGGATGGGTACATCCCAGTAACCCTCTCACTTGCTCTGCTGCACACCAAATCAATAGGCAGCAAGTATAGTCGCTGACTTCATAAGGCTGTTGTTGCAGCTATGACTCTGGTCAGGGCAAGGAAAAGAAAAACCCCAAGATACCAACTAGCAGCTAACCCTGAATTCTGAGAAGGCATCAATGTGGCAATTCATCTTTTCTAATTTGGAGACGGGATTCAGCTCTAGTTTAAACCATTTGGTGTCTACACATGAGCTAAATTCCTAAATTCTATCACAGGCAGTGGACATCCAGTCAGGGCAGTCTGGAGCCTCACTGGCAGCTGAGCGAAGGATTCAGTTGCCTTATTATCAACATCTATTGCCACCCCAGGTGACCTCAGAATTCTTGTCTTGCCTCTGGCTGCTGTTCTGGAAGGGGTGAATTTCCCACAGGTCCTGGGTCTATATGTGCTAGATCTGGGGAAGCCTAACAGATCTGCAGTGAGAACAAGCAAACATGTCCATGGGTGTTGAATTTGAACTTAGGAGCTTATGTTGAGGTGGACACTGTTGACATTCACAAGCTTGAGACTCCCTTGACAGAAAACAGAAAGGAATCAGAATTTCTCAGGAATAGTTCTCCCAATGCTACTCTATGCTCTATTTTAAAGTGATATTATAAAGGAGTCTGAGGGATTTATGTGCCTAGTTCCACATGAAATGCCCCAGGACATCTATATAAGATTGGTAGACATGACACGGCCTACAAGACATAGACCCTTTGCCCATCTCCCAGAGGCCAGGGAGATTGTCCCTAAGAATCTTAGCTACTTCTAGATGCCTCTAGATGACACTCATCCTCCATCACTCCTTTATCAGCCAAGGTGTAGCTCCTCCCCTATTTAAAGAGATACAGATGAGTGGGATGGACCCTGCCCCAGTGGATGTTTCCAACACTAGAGACTGGGGCTATAAGCAGTAAATTAATCTTTCTTCCCTGTTGCTGGAATCCTGTGTTTTCATGGAGTGCCCAAGGATGTTCAGCTGGTATGACATGCAAGGTCAGAAGCAATTTTGCTGCGAGCCATCATGCTTGTAGTGCAGCCCTGCCTTCTTTCACACTGCTCCTCTCAATTTACATCTTTGCTCAAGAAAGAGTCTTCTGGAAAGCAGACTCCAGCTGGCAGCTACCACTGGCTTTCCAGACAGAGAGGAAAAAAGCAGGAGAAACTGAGAGTAAAAACCCAGACCTACTCCAACAGTTTCTCTGCGGCAAATCATATTTCAAGGGGCTTAGTTGGGTGTTAAGGAATGGACTGAAAAGTAGGCTTAAATGGGAATGTAATTTTGTCCTTAGCTACAATGTAGCTAACCTCAAGAATAATGAGAAGATAATTAATTTAGCTATGTTATACCCTACAGAAAACTAGTAAATTCTAGCTGTTGTAGGAGAATTAAAACAATAAACAATCAGTGAAATAAATTAATGAGAATGAGACTGTGAGTCTCTAAGTCTAGTGATATTAGAAAAGCAAAGAATGTTTTTTAAAATAAACATGGAAATGCAATAATGCAAAGGGCATAAAATCAAGCAGTGAGAGCAAAATCACATAACAAATGTAATAGAAAAGTATTTGTGAATTTTGGGGGTATTGGGTATAGGTGTGTTAAGACATAAAAAATGGGATTAAGTTTCATTCCAAAGAGTGATATGATTACGTTTTGTAATTCAAGCTTGAAAAGTGCTGCTGCCTTAAACATTCTGTTCATTAGCTTTAAGCTAATATGTGGATTTTTGATGATTTGTTCAATAGAAACTGGAGTGATAAGATCAAGGCCACAATCCCATGTACTAATCCATCAATTTCAAGTGCAGAGCCCAGTTATGGAGAAGCGTCTTAGGGTCAGGACATTGTTGATCCGCTGAAAGCAACAAAACCAGCACCTGACAAGAATGTTCTCCAGATATTGCTGGAGACTCATCAAAATTTAGGGAGTGATCTAACCATGAAAGAACTCAAACACTGGCAGACCAAACTGGCAGACCAAGAGTATTCTTCACCTCACTCTCCTCTGTGGGCCAGTATCTGTTATCTGATGTTTTACACTGTGGACAAAATGCAGCCACCAGGTCTAATTCTCAAGTTAGTACTTCAGCAATGGGTCACAGAAATGAAGGTACCTGACACTGGATGGAAATAAGAGCGGAATAATTCCATCAGTCTAAAATAAGTGAAGAAATTCTAAGAGTTTAGAGAGTGATCCAATATCTTTGAAATCCCACAGAGGTTTCAGACAGACTTGATGATTTCTCCTCAATGATCATCTGAGAAAATGCAGCCTATGCAGATGAGTAGCAAGAAGGCTGAAAACCTAGGAACCTAAAGAGAATGGAATTTACTGCAAAAATCCAGTGAAGGATCACAAAGATAATTGAGGGACTGGAGCATCTTCAAATGAGGAGAGGACATGAGAGCTGAGATTTATCAGCCTAGAGAAGTGAATCTCAGGGGCTTTTATCAATATATATAAATAACTGAAGGGAGAGAATGTAGAGGGAGCCAGGCTTCTCAGTAGTTCCCAGTGACCAGAAAAGAGGCAGTGGGCACAAACTGAAACATGAGGAGTTCTGTCTGAAAATGAAGAATTGCTTCTTTTCCTGTAAGAGTGATCAAACAATGGGATAGATTGCCCGAGAAGGTTGTGGAGTCTTCATCCTGGAGATATTTCAAAACCATTTGGACAAAGTCCTGGACAGCTGGCTCTAGCTGACCCTGATTGATCAGGACAGTTTGACTAGATGATCTTATGAGTTCTCTTCCAGCCTCTCCCATTCTGTAAGCGTAATTTCACACATCTCACCAGCTCCATCGGGTACAGAATATGTAGATGGCAACCTCAGCACTCACTGCTGACATGGTAGTCCAGTGGACCAACTTACAAGCAAGAAGAATGCTCAGGGTATTGAGAGGGGTAAGGCAGAGCAAAGCTTTTCCCTCTGCTTTTCAGTTTCTTTCTTTATATCCCTAATGATTTGGGGTAAACACATACATATCCAAGGCAGTGGGGCCTGGCACCCTTGGTTAAGGCCATATGCTACTACTAGTATCAGGTTTCTTTTCCTGCCGCTTGCATGGTTGGCTATGTACCATCTCCTGGCAAGATCAGAAGCAAGTGCCTTCTTCTGTTATGAGTTCCATGGTCCATTTGGTGGTTTGCGCCCACACTGTCCAGCTAAGGGAGAGTGGGGCTGGTCTTACAAGAACAGGGGCACTGCTACTGCCTTCCTAGCTAAAAAACTCTAAGCTCCCTAAGGTAAAGACAAAGTTTTACTCTGCTTTGAACCATGCCTTCCTACCATGTGTCCAGCCTGCTACAGGGCAAAAGCTGGCTCATGAGGAGCAGTAACAGGAAAGCAAAAAGAGGGAAGGAAGTCAAGTAGACCTATACAACCCTTAACTGCTATAATCTTTAAGCTACAAACTGACAATGTTTTCACCAACAATGGGAAAGGTATAAACGCTGCATTTGGAATGACGTAGACCCATTTTTAATGATGGAAAGCTTTGACCAACGAGGAAGCATTTTTGAGGTATTATAGACTACTGTGAATAAAGATAAGTTGTGGGTACCTCCCATAAACAACCTAGCTCTTTTCTGACTCAGTCTTTCCTTGCTTTTCTAAAAGCTCTGGATTCAGCCAGACGTCTAAATCCTATTAAAAGCTGGCAAATTCATGTTAAAAGGAATGTTCCTTGGTCTACAATAAGGTTTCCTACCAATTTTCCTTTGATTATATTACAGATGATGGTTATAATAGAATTGCAGACTATGGTAACATGGAAAAGACCATAAAATTTAACATTCATGTGTTTCCAACTCCTGTAGACTTTAGAGGGATTAAAAAATTAGAGAGGAATTTACAGCTTGACACAATAATATGTGCAAGGATAATAATAAAATATAATAGTAGTAATAATACTACTAGTAGTAATTATTATTGTTATTATTAATAATAATAATATAATGTGATCTCTTTCATTCTTTCCTTACTCTTGAAAGAAAGCAACACGGCAGATGTATTAAAAAATAACCTGGACTACTCAGTTGAACGTGATAATAAATACAAAAAGCTACAGGGAAATAAATTATTCTGTGAGGAGGTTCAATCAGTAAATTCTTTGTAAGTCAATGAAATAACTCTTCCTGAAAAGTCTGTGCATGATCTATGTGCAATTTGCTCACTCTTCCTTTTCTTTCTTTCTTTCTTTCTTTCTTTCTTT